>JZKD02S1590581.1:949799-976605 GCA_000966675.3 Picea glauca | reverse complement strand
GACAGAAACATCCACATCAGTTATAGAGAATGAAGAGAAGCACTCTAGGTTGCTAGAAAATAAGAATGAAGAAAATAGAAAGAGTTATGCAGAAGTAATCAAAGGAAGGAATCATTGTCAACCAGATTCTAAGAAAACTATTGAAGATACATCTTCAAGAAAACCATCTATGTTCAAGCCACAAAGAATCTTCAATCATGATCATGAACGGTCAAGGCAGAAATTCAGAAGGACTACACCACAAAGAAGATCATTCACTCCTAGGTATGCAAATTTCTTTTATGGTCATTGTTTTTATTGTACTAATTTTTGACATAAGGTTGCAGATTGCAGGGATTATAAAAGAAATGTTCAAGCAAGAAATGCCTATGTGGCCCCACATGACATTGAATGTTACAAATGTCATAACTATGGACACATAGCTAGTGATTGTAGAAGAATGATCGATGCTTCCATGAAAGAGAACACCGATATCAGATATAAGAAAATATGGATAAGAAAACACAAAGAATAGGTGAACAAATACCATGTCCCAGAGATCGCGAGATTGGAAATAAAACAAGATGAAGAAAATTCTATAGAGAAAAGGAAAGATGTCAAATATAGAAAGGTTTGGAAAATAACTGAAAGAAAAGAAGGATAGATAAATAAGGAACATGTTCAAGAGATTGTACTTTCAAGCATTGTAGTGAAATATGAATCCGCAGACAGAAGGAAATAAGTCAGAGCTCAGAGAGATGATTAATATACCAATGAAGATGATGATGAATACACATCATAGCAGGAATTGTTCTGAGCCATCCATCTTAGAGAATCCCAAATAATAGAAATAATAGACATGGGGAGTCTATGCGGTAGATGAGAGAGACCAAAGAACCATCCTTTGAGAAACTTGCAGAGTTTGAGTAGACAGATTCAGTGCATTCAGTTAGGAAAATTACAATATGATATATTAATTAGTTATAGTAGTACTTCATGATAGTACAATGACATATGAGTCAAAATTATGGATAGTTGTGCAGTAGAGTCTTGGACAATATGGATAGAGATGGATTCATAAGAACACTTAGCAGGTTTGGAAAGATATATGAAAGTGGATGAGAGCATGGATTCCAAATTGACAAATACTTTTTGGACACATGCAGTGCATACAATAGTTCACATTCAAAACAAAGTAATGCTCAGAAAAAATAAGAAGGAAAAACTCCCTATGATCTATGGAAATGAATATCAGCAAATGTGAAGCACTTCGAAGTATTTGGAAGCAAATGCTACATCAAAAGAGAAGATGGAAAAATGGGAAAGTTTAACTCTCGTGTGGAAAAAGGTGTACTTATTGGTTACCCAAGTACAAGGAAAGCATACAAGTGTTACAATATGAGATTGAACAAAGTTGTGGAAAACATCAATGTAACAATTGATGAAACATGTGCATGAGAATCAAAGGACGAGAAAAGTTCTGGATAGGCAGAGACCTTCAGTAGTCATCCAGGAAGAAGAAGAAGAAGAGACCACCAAACAACCCATGGATGAAACTATGTGGGAAGATGCTATTATCCTGATGAACCAAGAACCCAAGCTTCCCCAAAATGAACCTTCACAAATTACAAAGGCCCCTCCTTATCTAGAGAGATTGGTAATTGAGAAACCTACCACCTGATCGGAATTTGACATCTTGAATGAATTGAAGAATATTTGTGTCAAGATTCCCCTACTTCAAGACATTAAAGACATTCCAATATATAGTAAATTAGTCAAAGAATTGTGTATTAAGAAGCCAGGTATGAAGCAAAAGGACCCTCCTACAATACATTTGGTAGGAGGACTTTCTGAATATAGATCAAAGAAGCCAAAAATAGAAAAATATGGGAACCCAGGAAACCATGTAGTGACCATAACTATTAATGATGTCTCCATTGGAAACACTCTCATACACCTAGGGACAACCATCAATGTTATGACCACTACTACCTTGGAACAATTACAGTTACAAAATCTTCTTTGGCCTACCCCAACCATTTTGGAATTAACATATAAGGAGGGTTATACCTGAAGGAATTTTAGATGATATCATGGTTACTTTAGCCTCATGGGAATACCCAGAAGATTTCCTTATCATTCACTCAAAGGACCCTACCAAAGGCCATCCCATCATTCTAGGAAGACCTTGGCTAGCCACAACCGATGCATTTATTGGCTACAGAGAGGGAGAAATGACCATCTCAAATGGACTTTCTATCCAGAAGCTCACCATATATCCTCTGGCTCAAACTATCATGGACAATATATGGTGGCTTGAATGTCCATACGAGAATGAGGACTGGGAAGAACCCATATTGCAAGGTGACCATGCATGGGAACTTGAGGAGCACACAACGGAAAATGTGCTAAACCAATTTATTTCTGCTATAACATGTGTGGATTTTCCACAATCATTTCCCCAATTTGAGTACATGTTTGGGGAAGAATTTTAGGAACAATTGGACCCATCCATTTTATCTTCGAGATAGATGAGTCTGACATGTCTTATACTATGCCCTATGAGATTAGTCCAGGGAATTTTTTACATATAAACTCTGGGCTAGATGCAGACCAACAGAAACAGTTAGTAGATATCCTTAAAGAACAATCAGGAGAATTTTCCTGGGAATACACTGACATGAAGGGTATACACCCTGACACATGCATCCATCACATATATACCTGGGGGGAAGTAACACCTATTAGGAAACCCCAGAGAAGGATGAACCCTGCACTTAAAGATACAGTAAAGGAGGAGATCCAAAAGTTATTAAATGTCAGATTTATTTATCTCATCTCTGACAGCAAGTGGGTATCCCCGCTTGTAGTGGTTCCAAATAAAGTGACTGGGAAATGGAGAATTTGTGTTGATTTCTGAGAACTCAATAAAGCCAATTTGAAAGATTACTTTCCTCTTCCCTTCATTGACCAAGTTCTAGATACCTTGTCTCGAAAGAAGTATTTTTCCTTTTTAGATGGGTACAATGGGTACAATCAAATCCTCATAGCACCTGAGGACCAGGAAAAGACTACCTTTACTTGTCCTTTGGCACCTATGTCTATAGGGTCTTACCATTTGGATTGTGTAATGCTCCTGCCACATTTCAACGAGTAGTACTAGGGATATTTTCTGATCTTATACATGATTGTGTGGAGGTATACATGGATGACTTCATAGTTTATGGCAACACTTACCAGGAACACTTAGACAACTTAGAAAAAGTCCTTATAAGATTCCAAGAAATGAACTTGTCTCTAAGTCATGAAAAATGTAAAATGTTTTTAACTGAAGGAGTGGTTCTAGGACATCATGTTTCATCTGAAGGGATAAAAGTCGATCCTGCAAAGATTGAGGTCATCGCCAGACTTCCACCCCCCAAGACTTAGAAAGAGGTGAGAACATTTCTTAGACATGCCAGATACTACCGGCGGTTTATTGAAAATTTTACAAAGATTACTGCACCTATGTTTAGATTACTAATAAAATATGTTGATTTTGTTTGGACTGAGCAGTGTAAAACTACCTTTGAAACCCTGAAAGCTAAGCTGTCTGTGGCACCAGTTCTTAGAGAGCCCAATTGGAATCTCCCATTTCATATATCCATTGATGCCTCCGAAAATGCAATAGGAGGGGTATTAGGGTAGAAAGAGGACCAATAGTCCTATGCCATTTATTTTGTGAGCAAGAAATTGTCCCTTGCCGAGTTAAACTACACAGTTACCAAGAAGGAATTCTTGGCAGTTGTTCATGCTATTAACAAGTTTCGTCATTACATTACAGGTTATGAAGTATTTGTACACACAAATCATTCCACCATTAGATTTCTCATGAATAAACCCATAACTAATGGCTGAGTGACTAGGTGGCTCCTGTTATTACAAGAATTTAATATCACTGTGCTTGACCAACCTGAAAAGGATAATGTGGTAGCTGATTTTCTTTCTCGAATAAAAAATGAGGATGATGATATCCCTGTAGATGATAGTTTCCAAGAAGAGCACATATTTTCCCTTTCTTTCAATACCCCATGGTTTGCAGATATGGAAAACTATCTGGCTACTAGGAAGTTACTGTCTCATTTGTCACCTCATGAAAAGCGGAAAAATATTACATAGAGTGCTAATTACTCTTGGGTTGGTCTTGAACTTTTTCACACAGGTCCTGATTTGATTATTCGTAGATGTGTCTGAGAGGATGAGGTACTAGAAATACTACGAAGTTCTCATGATGGACCATGTGGTGGCCATTTTTCTGACAAACGTACAACATATAAGGTGTTACATTCGGGTTGTTATTGGCCTAGCATTTTCAAAGATGCTGCCAAGTATGTGAGAAGTTGTGATAGTTGTTAAAGGATAGGAAGACCTATGTTAGTTGAAAAAATGCCTTTGCGTGCCCAAGTTATGGTAGAACCTTTTGAAAAATGGGCCCTTGACTTTGTAGGACCAATTTCATCCATGTCCCGTAAAAAGAACTATATTTTGGTTTGTACGAACTATGTCACCAAGTGGGTAGAGGAGAAATACCTATTTAGGGCTACAAAAAAGTCAGTTGTCGAATTTATCTATGAAGGCATCTTTACCCGTTTCGGTGTCCCTCATGAAATTGTTACAGACCAAGGCACTCAATTCACTTCCAAGCTGATGAGAGAGCTAATAGAGAAATATGGGATTAAACACTGTAAATCTTCTCCATACCACCCGCAAGCTAATGGTCAAGTAGAATCTACAAACAAAGTCATGGAAGCTATCTTGATCAAGATTGTTCAATTACATCACCAAGATTGGGTTGATAGGCTTCCAGAGGCTCTGTGGGCATACCAAACCACTTGGAGAAATACCACTGGGCATACCCCTTATGAGCTAGTGTACGTGAAACAAGTACTTCTACCAATAGAATTCCAAGTAAGGACCTTCCATATTGCCGCAGAATTGGGATTAAACTTAGATGAGGCTCATAAGAAACAATCCCTACAATTGAATGAGTTGGATGAAATCATGCAAGATGCCATCCAACGAACAATATTAGTCCAAAACCAGAGGAGCAAGTGGCATGGCAAGTTTATTAAGAAGAAACACTTCCAAACTGGTGATTGGGATCTGTTATTTGATTCCCGATTCAAAACCTTCAAAGGAAAACTCACCACCTGGTGGTTGGTCCCTTACGAGGTAGACACTATATATGACAATGGAGCTGCAAAAATTAAAACAATTGACGATGGACAAGTCTCCTTTGTAGTAAATGGACACCGACTTAAATTTGATCATAAGACCATTTCCAAAGAGGATTTTCTATAGGTCATGTCAAATGACAAGGCATTGGCCCTAGTAGATGGGGAAGTCCCCCCTTGTTCTTGAAAATTTTTCTGAATTTTCTACTGTACATATGTAACTAGTTTTTGAATTTTGTTAATAAGTAAATTCTAGAGATTCCTGTAAGTATTTATTTCACTAGGAGTAGACAATTTCAAGAAGGATTTTTCTTCAAAACATTGTTACACTTGAATTTCGTTGTCCACTAAGCATCAAATGAATATTGACTTACTGTAATTAGCCATGTTTTTGTAGAAATTTTCATTTTATTAAGGAATTCTAAAATAATTTCTCTTGAAACTCTTCACCACTGTATAAGGAAGTGATACCATAGCCATCAAGCCTAGAGGTCTCTCGTATAGTTTTTTTCCAAGAAACCTGATTAAGTGAGTAAAGTGTCTTTATTAACCAGTAACAAGGAGGTCTAATTAGTAGTTGGTCATGGAAACATCACAATAACTACAAAAGAAGAAAGTGAGTTGAGCCTAGAGATACCTTTCTGTTCTTTCTCAATAGTACCATCCACTACACACTAAATAGCTTGATTATATCATATCTTTAGATAGGCCACGTCCACTTAAGTACCCCTTACATCAGGGCAATCACTAAGTAATATAATGGAAAATCATCCTCTAACAGAAATACCATCCCAATTGAAAAAAAAGAAGAAGAAAGAAAAAAATGTTTTCAGAGCTGCCCCCCATCTTCTTGCATAAATAAAATCTTATACTAAAATCTTAAAGGATGGAGGGCTAGTCTTTGAGGGTGTAAGAGGCTAACCCACTAGGATACTGAACAGGTCTGCTGGCAGCGGGTACTGGCCTATTGTATGACTAGGTAAACCCGTCGAAGTACTGAACAAGCTTGCTGGCAATGGGTCATTCTACCTAGCGAGGATGGTAATCTGACAAAAATAAATAATAAATTTAAACTTGTCTTAATGTACGACATTACTTGCAGACAAAGCTGACATGAAGTATGTATGGTTAAGCTAAGGTTAATAAACTCCATAAACTTACCATTGGTAACTAACTCTAAGACTATATTGAAGCTCTCTTGCCTACCTCTTCTTATCTATATATAGGATATCTTATCCTATAGGTGGGGCCATCTTCTAACCGTCTCGTCAGACCAATCTGTGAAATTTATATTTACACTTGACATACTGTAAATCTTTGGCTATTGGGAGAACTGACTGGTTTCCTATTCTTTTGATTGTGAGGTGTCACAATACTTAGTTGTTGGGGAGGGGTTCATGAGTTGACAAATGATCATTGCCTAGAGAAATAAATCTTTGTAAGATTTTTTGTATTATTTCCATGATACAGGTTATTACATCAACAATCATCTTATTTTTGAAGTGCTAAACTCACGTGTGCTATAAATTGCTAAACATATACCTAATAGACCAATTTTATCGATTTATTTCTCATTACAAGCTATACATAGTAGGTTTGACATTACATGTCTTATGCTTGCTATAATCTGTTCATTGTAGGTTTTTGAAATTACATGTCCTTTGCAAGAGGAATTTGTGAGCATGGTGGAAAAATCATCAATAAGGGAGCATTCTGCCTCTGCTCTTAACCGCTGTGATTGTCAAAAACATGTCTATATTGCAGACTATCCATTATAGGAGGTAAAAATGTATTTAACACATAGGTGATGTATGAAGTGCCGTATGAGGTGCCGTATGAGGTACCATATGAGGTGTCGAATGAAGTGCCATATGGATTACACACCAGTAATTGTCCACAATTCCAGGTAACTAGGTATCAATGACATTCAATTAAATTGGTTACAGACAATTAAGGGTGAAGATGCAAACTTTAGAAATGTTCATGATCAAATGTCCAAGTCAAAAGACTTGGACATTGATCTAACTGTGCATCATTTGCCCCAAAAACGTGCCTTTGAATTTGAAATTCCCCACACATGGAAACTTGTGCGCGCATGTGTGCAACCAATTCCACCATAGGCACATTCAAATACGGGTTGGGTAACCTATTATCCCAATTCACCCTTGCCATTTTCCCTTCCCTATGTTAATAAATCATGCTAAGCCTCTGCCATTTCTTCCCCTGCTCAATCGCATTCAGATTGTGCTCAATTCATGCCATCTCTTGGCCCGATCGCACCCTCTCTTGTTGAATTTTTCCTCTGTCTCTTTCTTCACCTCATCACAATGCCCAAGAGGTATGAACCCTCTTCCTATGCAGATATTTTTTCCATCCCTGAATTTGCACAGTGCAGAGAGGTGTTTTTGCACGTAGTTTGGGGGCCATTTTTATCCCACTTGGAGGGCTACGATGATGGAATATCCATGCAACTTTCCCTCAGTTTCGATGGGAGTACAATGCCTGTGGGGTTTCTTACCTTTGGGGTCTCAGAAGAGTCCATTGCTGCAACCACAGAGCTTCCAAGAATGGGAGATAGATGGTTCAAAAAACACCAGCTGTTGCGCTCAAGTTATAATAGGGTTTTTAAGCCCAAATTCCAGAACATCTTAGGATCAAAAGGATATTCCAGGGAATGGATAAAGGAAGAATTGATCAACCCTCTCATCATCATCACTAGGTTGATCACATGTGAAGGTAGATATTCCACTTTCAAATCCTGTCATTTCAGATTGCTAGCTCATTTTCAGTTCAAAAAATCTTTGAATTTTCCCTTCTACTTTCTAAAGAGCTTGGAGAATATGTCCTCTCAAGTGAGGAGGAATGTAACTAACCCCCACAACAACCTCTTTCACCATGGCCTAATCAAACTCCTTGTTCTAGCTGAACTAAAGAAATAGGGGCAAACTTGGGATACATTCATCTATCAATTTGCAAATCCCCACTTGACAATTAAGACTGGCAAAAAGACACTTGATCCAAAGACTATTTATCCATCCAAGCCCCACTCTCCAAAGACTCCAAATCCCCCCGCACAAACCATTTCTTTACCATAACAATACAAGAATATTTTTGACACCCCTGCATCCTCATCGGGTAAAAATACCAAGAGTAAAGATCAAAAGAAGCCTATCGTTAACCCCTCGATGCCTTCAATCTCTCTTGATCCCACACCTAAAAATCTCCAAGAAGTGATTCAAAAGGAATTTCCCATAGTTCCCACAAATATGAGGGGATCCAATCGATTTGGTAAAGGAACCTTTTGAAAGAGTATCCGGAGCACAAGAGAAAAACCTTATCCAAAACCCCTGCCTTCTTTGGACCTTATCCAAGTGTCTTCCGATCTTGAGAGCCCTCACAAGAGACTTAGGGAAGTTTCTGTAGATGGATTAGAGCTGCAAAGAAAGACAAAATCAGAACCTACCTCTCCTTATCAATCCCCTATTACTCCTACTTCACCCATGCCTACTCTAGATCCTAAGAATGATAGATTGTCCACATCTCTCAAAGGATCTAAGCCTTCCTCCGAGATCATTGATTTTGGCCCAGCCATTGAGAAGCTACAAAAATAGAATTCTTAGTTGCTCCAACAGTTGGAAGAAAGGAAGACAATAGACACACATCTTCACAATGATAATGCAATCCTCCAAGCAAAGGTAAAATCCCTTCAACGGTTGGTTGATGAGATGACCAAATCCAACCGCAGCCTCAGAGCACAACTGAAGCAACACAAGAAGCATAAGGAAAAGTCTTCACAACAAGAAGGAGAAGCTTCTAAAGCTGATCCTCCTCAACAAGCCTAGTCATGAGGGGAAATTTCTTTTTGTTTGTAGTGGGACCTGCAAAATCGTAAGTGTGGGGGTAATGTTGGGCCCGAGATATGATCAGCTTTATGATGTTTATTAGATACTTTTGCCGAATGTATATATGTGTTTTCATGTTTTGGAGAAGTTTTTGAAGAGATTTTGTGTCAAAACTTTATGATCCCCACCATGTATGCATAATTCGTATTTTATGATGATCTTGATTATAATTCAATATGTTTTTATGTTTCCAGGGATCTAATTCACATTTTTTGGTGTCACAGGGAAAAATCACAACATGTTTTTGCTTTCAGCACTCAGTCCAGTACTCCATCCGGTACTCAATCCGGTACTCGGTCCGACACTCCGTCCTGCACAAAAATGATGGGCGATTTGGCGGTTATGGTATTGGTAACCAGCGATGGGCGAATCAGGAACATGGGTTTTGCTCGTGCTTTCCTCCTCCAGCTACTGAACTCTTGACAACTCAGTTTGGGTTGTTAACTTGGGAAATTATTGGCTCACTCCATTTCAGCAGTTAGGGTATCATTAATGCAATTTACTGTTTTTAGAAATTGTTTGAACCTCCAGTGGTCGACCTCTTAGTCTGTAAATCTTATAAATACCACCATGGTGGCCATACAATAGTTAAGAAGTTCAGGAAGCCATGTATTAGAGAGAAAAGACAATTTCCTTCCGTTTTTCCATTTTCATTTTGCCAAAATTGTGTAAGACTGCGTTTTTAGTTTTAATGGCGAATATGTGTTGTTGAAGATCGTGGTGTGCATTTGAAGAGTGACCATGACTTGATGGGGGGGCCACCAACAGTCTGGGTAACTTTTCTATCATTTTGTTTATGAATTACATTGCATAAATGTCTTTTTTGTTTTATTTCCTCTATATGAAATGTTATTTTACTTCTTTGTTATTTAATTTGTTGTTTATGGTTTAATTGGTTTAATTTGGTTTTGCAGGTTGTTATGAAGAATCTTGTCAATATGTACTGAATTTGTAGTTAGTGAAAGAAAGCTTGCAGATTTAGACACTAACCCCATGTGTAATTAGATGGTAGATTTAGACTCTTTTTATGTTGAAACAGAGTTTAAAACCAAGTTTAAAATAGAAGTTAAAACAAAGTTTTAGAACTGAATTTTATTTCATGTTTTCTTTAACAAGGCTTCGGTGGATGGATAGTGTTAAATTTAGTTTTTATTTGTAGATTGCTTATTCAATTGTTATTTAGTCTTTGCTTAGCTAGTTGTCAATCAATTTTCTCATTAGTTTAATTGCCATATGCTAGAATAGTGTTTAACTTCTGTTTATAAGCATTTCTCTTTTTGCAATTTGAATTGTTAAGATAGAACTAATTTAGTTTACTTCATGCAATTCCTTTCTTAAATTTAGGTTGCAATTTCAATTTGTAGTTAATGATTGAATTTAGTTATGAGTTTGCTTATGTAGTATAGATTGCAAATGAATTTCATAGCATAATCTCTTTATAACTGTTGATGATTAATGCATGAGTAATAATCACATGGATATGAAGGATAATTGATGATTGTTTTAATAATGGCTAAGTTCTCACTGGATTGTCTAATTCACACTTTTCACTTTGCTATTGAATTCAATATCGAGATTATCCCTCTTGAATTATCTTTCATTGTTAAGTGCCATCATGATATTATAAGACACCGAAGAGAATCACACAACCATCAACACTATATTTGAGTTTTCATAGACTAGAAGATAGTTTTCTTGTTGTTGTAGAATAGATAGTCTTCTGCTTTGGTAGGTTAAAGAGTAGTTTGCTTATCATAGATTGAAGATTAGTTGTTAAGTATTCTTTCTTTCAATTTAGTAGATTGAATTAGAAATAGTTTTGAAGTTTGATTTAAGAATAGAGTTCACTTGCCTCTTAGCTTAGTTAGTTGCTTATTGAGTAGTCTTAATTAGTTTACTTGCTGTAGAAGTTATCCTGGGCTAGTTAGTTGTTTACTTTCTTTAATAGGTTAGTTGTTTACTTGTCTATTCTTGCTTCGATAGTGTAGTTGCTTGTTTATTTACTTGCTTTCATAGGGTAGTTGTTTATTGAATTTAAGTAGGTTAATTACAAGTAGTTTGTTGTTGCTATTTGCTTATTTGAATAGTTTGCTTTTGTTTATTGTTATGATTGAACTAGTTTGTTTTAGTAAGGTTTTCATTTTTTTTCCTAGAACTATCCATCGATCCTTGGTCCAAAGGTTACCTCGGTTACCTAGTTTAAGTTTCTTTAGTAGGGTTTGATCATTAATAGTTTTTTCTTGAATAGATTATCCCTTAGATATCCACTTCCTTGATTAGACTATACTACCTCCAATCCTTCTACCTTGGCATATATTTTGCTACAACTCTAAGTTTACTTACCCCTGGTTGACAATTTAATTAAGGGTTTTTAGTGCATATACAACACCCATCACTTGTTTATCATATTGGACTGAAAATAATTCCCAACAAATTCATGTACCCAAAAAAAAATTGTTTTTCAGTTCTATTCCAAACCAGAGAGCTACACATGCTCTCCCTCTTCAAAAAATGGTCACTAAACTCATCCTCTTTCCTACCCTTCCTCTACCCATGAATTTCCTCTCTTTTCTTTCCTTCCTTAGCAAGATTTCATGGGTCCAATTCCAAATTTCGTGGGTCAGGTCAAGAATTTTTCAGATGGGTACTCTACCCTTCTCCTCATTAACTCTTAAGGAGGACTTCCCAACTACCAGCCTAACTGATGATTTATTTTTTTCTGGCTCAGAGTACTATTATGGGTATGAATAATTTAAATCTAGTACAATAATGGTCTTGTAGGGGTCATCTCAACCATTGTTGGTTCCCCTCACCATATCTCTCATGCATCATGATCTACCTTTGCAAACCCCTTTAGCAGTTATGCAACACTTTCCATTTTATTTAGTAACAAAAATATATACATTACCTTTTATAACAAAAAGGTTCATCAATTCTAACATCCACGCATATTTAGTCTACCCATAGTATTTTAGCAGGTTATAGTTATATTTACAAGATGGGGGAAACATGGGTATTACAATCCCCTCCCCCTTAAAGGAAAATTATCCTCGATGTTCTACCTACCAATGTGCTCTATATGTACAACAGTAAAAAAAAATGGCTATGCATGTTTCATGGCATCCTCCATTTCCCATGTAGCTTCACTGGACCAAAGTGTTTCCATTGCACCTTGACCTGTGCAATGGTTTTGTTCCTGAGTGGGATTTATTTCATGTCTATTATGCTTTGTGTCTCTAACAAAAATTCTCCCTCTGGTTCCACCTAAATCATAGACCAATGTTGGCCCTTGGGTATGGAAGTAAGCGAAGATCAAGGAAGAAAAGGAAAAATGTGAACTGCACGAAAGACACGGTGACTATTACTGGGTTGAAGTGAGCAGAAGAGAAGAAAAGACAGAGCGAAGTAAGAGAAAGTAAGTCGTTGGATGAGGAGATCAAGAATGACAGATCAACAAGGAAGATGGATCGTGGACAACTCGGCAAGTAGAAAAATCCATTGTTGGATGCTTTGGAGCACCGCACACGAAGGAAGGAAAGACAGACTGGCGAAGCCCTAAAAAAGCAGGTCAAGTTGACCTAGGGTTTTGGTATCTAGGGTTTTGACACCTAGGTTTCAGCCTAAGGCTGTCGATGAGCCATTTTAATGTATAAATAAGAACCTAGATGAGGGAAGAAGGTTTTTTATAGTTTTGTTATTGGCATGAGTGAGTATTGTTGTGTGAGAGAGAAGTTATAAGTATAAGAGCCTTATGGTATTGTAAGATCTTCAGCTGGGTGTGAAGATCAGTCCTGCAGTTGGGTGCACGGGAAGGGGGAGAGACAAAGAGGAGAAGAAAGAAGATCTGCTAGCTAAGAGCGCAGCTAAGAACTATATGCTTCATCTTAATATATTATAAAGCACACTTCTATGGACGTAGCCCTAGAGAGAGGGTGAACCACGTATATTTCGTGTTGTGTGTGACTGATGCTCTGTTCTTTGTCATTTGATATACTACTAGTTGATTACTGTGTTAGATATGATAGATAGTTGTGCGAAGTAGATCTAAGTTGATACTTGATATAGAAATGATGTGTTGTTCTTGTATTAGATCCACTTGATATTCCCTTTGGTTGTAGACATCTGTCCTGCAACCCCCCCATAGCTTCTTCAGGTGAGACTGCATCTTCCTCACAGGTGTTGCCGAAAGGGCTAGTAGTTAGGGCTTGTTGGTGCGCTCTTGGAGTTGAACCCTAGGTCTGCCCCTGTGCCAAAAAATGGTTCCATTGTCGAGACATGAATATTCTTGAGGGAATGTTAAGGTGGTTTTCATCAAAGACAAAGATTTAGAAGTGGATAGAAGATCAAGAAAAGGACTTCGCTGAAGCCCAGAACAAGAACCCTAATCTTAGTACAAAGGATTGGTTAGAAAGATATATCTTCATTGATATACACAAGATTTTCTTTGGAGGAATCCATCAAGAGCTATACGAGTGGTTAGCTAGGTTAGCAGATACCTAGTTTGAGATCAGATCTAGACCTCTTGTGGTTTGGACATCGACGTTGATCAAGAAGGTCAAGAGAGTTGAAAACACCGTGTCAAGAGTAGCAGATCACTGGTTTGATAGCACCATTGGAGGGTACATCATTGAGTTTGTTGTTGATAGAGTAGAGTCATATAGCCAAGCCGAGAGATATTTCTTCAAGGGACCAGAGGAAAATTTTTACACTTTCTAAAGTTGAGGATCAAGATTATATTTCATGATAAGAACATATTGAAGATACAGTAGTTGGATGGATTGGAAAAGGCTAATGTTCAAGAATTCAGACAGTGACAATGACATAGAGACTGGACATACGCGCTGTGGGAGATCATTCAGAGAGGTTCATATTATGAACCTGTTCAAGGAGAACTATAGGGATGAGGGTTTCTACAGTGGAGAAGAGGCATATGTGATGGACGAAGAGCTTTTATAACCTACTAGGGTAGAGGAAGGAAAAGATGAAGAACCTCGCTGGGAAGAGCCAAAAACTTTAGGAACTGCAGAGACTATTGAAGTAAGTACTATTATTCCTCCTGTTGATTCAACAACATTAAGTAATCAGAGTAATCAGAGTCACCTAAGTGTTCAGAGCACTGTCACTAGTATCCCACCACATACTCAGTCAAGAAACCTAGGAAGATATGTGGCAGATGAGATGAGGTTACCCACCTTTAGAGCAGATGTATCTGAAGACCTTGAACAACACTGGTTTATCTGTGAAGCCGTGTGGAGTATTAAGAATATCACCGACGAAGCTGTCAAATGAGCTCAGTTCAGTACTACCCTAAGAGATCGCGCACTGAGCTGGTACATGAAATTTTTCCAAGGATCTACACCTAAACTATTGAATGCCATTAGGACTTCGCTAATTGTTGAATTCAAGAAACCTAAGTCAGAATCACAGTGCATTACAGAACTAAAAGAAATCAAGTAGAGAATATCTGAACCTGTGTGGAAGTTCGATCAAATATTTAAGTCCTTGACATGCCATCTGAGTTTCCATGAAGTTAGAATCAACCCCTATGGGAGAATCCAGCTCAGGTATGAGTCAAATATTGAGTCAACTAACTAGTTTGTCTCTGCAGGTCGAAGATATGAAGAAGGACAAGGGAAAAGATAAAAGAGAAGACATCTAGTGTGTCAGATGCAAATCAGAAGACCATGACAAGGAACACTATCCTCTTTTTCATGAATGCTTGGCCTCTGGAACTCCGATCCCTTTGAAGCAAGTCACCCTACCCTGGTGCGAGGTATGCAGAAATAGAAATCGCCCAGGTGAGTGCTATTAGATACAAAAATATGTTCAGACACCCACAAATTTGTATTGCATGTTTTGTAAGTTTGTGGGGCATGATGATAAGGATTGTAGGGCTTATGACCTCATGCATGAAATATCAAGGGTTATATACAAAATTCAAGGTGAAGTGCAACATGAAGGAAACACTACACAGTACAATTCTCCAGGAAGAGGAAACCTCAATCCTAGCGGTGGATTCAGAGGAAGAGGAAGAGGAGGAGGTATGGGTCAAGGTCGAGGATAGATCATATGTTATAGCTGCACACAACTAGGAAACTTAGCAAGGGACTTTTAGAACCCTTGTACTACTTGCAGCTACTGCAGTTCATTCGAACATGTTATCGAAGATTGTCCTGTGCTGCTAGCTAAGCTTCAGGAGAGACGAGAACCTCAGTAGAACCCGCAAGTGCAACTGATATACACTGAACCTTGTGGAGAGGACCCTAGATTCATTGTTATCACTTGAGGAGGCGTTGTTACAGGAGAAGACAGAATGACCCAATGAAAGACTACAGAAGAATCATGAGTCAGGAAAGCTATAGAGAGGACATGAACTTTTGATGCAAAGAAAGAAAAAAAAATGTTTGAGGCAAGAAGATAATTCAGGGGAGACCAAGGTTCCTCATCAAAGACATGACAAGAAGTAAGAGAATATGGGATGCCTCTGGAATTTGATCAGACTGCTCTGCCAGACGAAGGAAAAGAGGTAAGCAAACTCATGGAATTATTATATACTTGTATTAAGATGATTTAGGATGAAAGCGTTGTACAAGAGATGAAAAATTTAATCAGACAGTATGAGCTAGGAAAGATCGATCCCTTACCGAATAGGGAAGTACACCAAGTCTCTAAAAGGATAAGGTCAAATAAGGAATTACACCTGAATGCTCAAATCAAAGAATATGATATAGACTATGTGGTCCTCGACTTAGGGTCGGAGGTCAATGTCATGACGAAGAAAACCTGGGCACTGATGGGAAAACCTAAGTTGATCTATTCCCCTATCCATCTTAGGATGGCTAATTAATAAGTTGTAAACCCCTTTGGAATATTGGAACATGTCCTTGTGGACATCGATGGAGTGAGGACATTTGTAGACTTCGAGGTAATTGAGATAGTTGATGATAACTGTCCTTACCCTGCACTATTAGGAATTGATTGGGCTTTCAATAATTCCACTATGGTTGAATTAAAGAAAAGAAAAATGACATTTGAAGGAGATGGCCTTAGGGTCCCTGCACCTTTAGATCCCGATGAAGGTCAGCGATACAAATAGCCCATCAGAGAAGAAGACCACGCATATGAACTGGAAAACATATTTAAATTAACAGCCAGACAACAAGATTAAATTAATCCTATGGTAGATGGGAACCTAAGATGGTGAAGTGAGAATGCGTTTTCATCAGATTTAGATGAAGCATTGGAGAACTGGTAGAACAAAATGTATGAAGTGTCTACAAGGAGATGTGCTAGATTAACCAGAGAAGTTCACTGGATCGACACAACAGTAAGTCACTTGCCCGCTTTTGATGGACTAAATCCTTTATAAACCTTCTTGTCGGACTTTGAAGAAAGTTTACCAATGCAACAAATATTGTTGGCAATGGATGATGCCTTGAAAGCAACCCCATCAAGATGGTGGGGGGCACACAAAAACAACATTATAGACTGGGTACAATGTTGTACTTTGATGACAGTGCGGTTCTCAACACAAGTAGAAGGATGTGAAGTTAGGTACATAGGTCGAAGTTTCCCAAAGGACCATGTGCGAAATTGCGAGGAAGCCTAGAGAAAGATCCCTCAAGAGAAGTGGGTGCACAAATTCATTAACACGTTGGACAAAACCCCTATCAACTAGTACTTTCAAGCAGAGTTGCGCCTCATCACTGCAGATTGGGAAGGTATAACTCAGAAATTTATAACTACCTTCTTATTCAAAGGTCAATATCCTTCCATAGATTGAGCATTACATATTGTAAGACAAAAAATATTTGAGGAGGCATCTAGCCTCCCCTTGGAAGAAAAAGTTGACGAATGGACTGCGCCCCTCCAGAAACTGCAAGGCTGTTAAAACATCAATGCCGATGAAGACGATGATCCTAGGAAGGTGAACATCACAGAAATAGAAGGACAGAGAGATATGGAAGGACCATGAGTTGATCTACCATTTATTGGAAAACCAATCAAGATCAAGAAAGTCAATATTGGAACAAAGCAAACACCGAAGCTTGCAAATGTTGGAGATAATTGGGATGCTTCTACTATTGACAAGATCACAGAGTTACTGCATGAATATTGAGATTTGTTTCTGACCAAGTTCACTGATATGAAGGGAATTAAAGGGCCTATGGGAGAGATGAGGATCCCTTTGAAACCAGATGTCAGACCAGTCAAACAGAGACCCTACAGATTGAACCCTAAACACAAGGAGAAAGTGAAGATTGAACTTGACAGAATGTTGGAAGACAAGATTATCAAACCTCTCGAAGAATCAGAGTGGATTATCCCTATGGTGGTACAAGACAAGAAGACAGGAGAGATCAAGATCTGCGTAGATCTTAGGAAGCTGAACAATGCCTGTTTGCATGACCCATTTCCTACACCATTCACTGGTGAAGTGTTAGATAATGTAGGTGGACAGAAGGTATATTCTTTCACAGATGGATTTTCTAGATACCATCAGATCCGGATTTCCAAGGAAGATCACCATAAGACCACATTTTCTACAGAGTGGGGATCCTACCAATATACAGTAATTCCATTTGGATTGAAGAATGCCCCAACCACCTTTTCCAGGGTGGTGGTCGAAGCATTCAAGGAGTTTCTATATAAATTTCTAGAAGCATACTTTGATGGTTGGACTGTTTTTAGTTTATTGAAAAATCATATTGAATGTCTAAGACTAATGTTGGATAAGTGTAGGGAGTGCAAGATTTCCTTGAATCTGAAGAAGTGCATCTTCTTCTCACCATTTGGAGTGTTGTTAGGTCATATTGTATGCAAGCAGGGATTGCTGGTAGATCCATCTAAAATTTCCATTATAGTTGATCTACCCCCTCCCACTTTAGTCAAACAGCTACGTACTGTGCTGGGACACACAGGATATTACAATAAATTCATTAAAGGATATGCCCATATTACAACACCCATGGAGAATATTTTGAAGAAAGACTGTCAATTTCACTGGACAGAAGAATGCCAACAGAGCTTCGACACACTGAAACAGAAAATGGTTACTTCACCTATTCTGGTTTTCCCAGATTGGAGCAAGGAATTTCATGTACATGTCGATGCATCTTCTATTGCATTGGGAGTTGTGTTAGCACAACCAAGAATAGGAGACATCAAACACCCGTTAGCCTTTGCTAGTAGGAAGCTATCAATAGCTGAGATTAATTCATCGAGAGAGAAGGGTTAGCCATGGTGTATGCGTTGCATAAATTTCACCACTAATTGTTGGGAGGACACTTTAAAATGTTTATTGATCACTCCGCATTGAAATACCTAATCAACAAGCCAGTGTTGGGGGGGAGAATATGTAGATGGATTCTCCTATTTCAGGAATATGATTTCAAAATTGTGGTTAAGCCAGGAAGAATGAACAAAGGTACTGACCACTTGTCGATGTTCGAACATGGAGAAGAGCCAACTAGTTTGGAGGATACACTAATGTATGCACAGTTGTTGGCTATTAGAAAGATTGATGACCACTTTGCATAAATAGTCTAGTTCCTGTCAATAGGAATGACACCTAGTGAGTATACAATCACGTAGAAGAAACAACTAGTAGTGCGCATTGTTGACTTTTCACTTATAGATGGACAACTATACAAGATGGGACCTGATGAGATATTGAGGAGGTGTGTTATGGATGAAGAGTGACCCTTGATCCTCACCGAATCTCATGAAGGCATCATAGGAGGACACTACGCAGGGAAAGCAATCGCACATAAGATTCTTAGGGTTGGCCTTTGGTGGCCTACTCTACACAAAGATGCTAAGGACTAATACAGAGCCTGCGATGTATGCCAACGAGTTAGGAAACCATCCAGAAGAGATGGAATTCCTTTATCACCACAACTAAACCTACAAGCATTTGAGAAATGGGCCATTGACTTCGTGGGACCTATACACCCACTAGGAAAGTGCACAGGAGAAAGGTACATAATCACTGCGATAGAGTACTTGAACAGATGGGCCAAAGCAATAGAAGTTAAGGAATATAGTGCAACTACAACTACATGCTTCATATTTGATGACATCATAACCAGGTTTGGATGCCCAAAGATCCTTATGAGTGATCAAGGCACACATTTCATCAATAAAATAGTTGAAGCCTTGACTGAGGAATTTGCAGTCCATCATCAAAAGAGCACACCTTACCATCCTCAAGCGAATGAGATATTTCATGCATTCAATAAGATACTAGAGATAGCACCAACGATTATTTGTAGTGTGAACAGGGATGACTAGGATTTAAGAGTACTAGTAGTACTTTGGGCCTATAGAACCACTTGCAAGAAACTAACAATGCAAACCCCTTTTAAGTTGGTTTATGGTCTCAAGGCCGTTGTCCCAATAGAAAATTTGGTACCAAGATTAAGAATCGCTACTTTTATATATATGGATGACACTGGCGTTGTTCGAGAGAGGCTCACATAGTTGGTCGAACTAGAAGAAGAAAAATTTATTGTAGGATTTCATCATCAGGTTCAGAAGGAAAGAGTGAAGGCCTACCATGAAAGACACATCAAGAAGAAGGCATTTAAGCAAGGTGATTTGGTACTGGTATATGACAGTAAGTTCATGAAACATACTAGGAAGTTTAGAATGCATTGGCTTGGGCCATATGAGGTCGCCTATGTTACAGAAGGAGGAGCTGCGTAGTTGAAGACCTTGAATGGAGAATGGAAGGAAGGTTTGGTAAATGGGAGACGATTGAAATTATATTACGACAACCCTCTACCTCGAATCTCTCAGTAAAATCATAAGGAAAAGGGTCTAGGTACCAGGTGAAGTTGAAACTAGGTACCAGACATAGAAAAGACAGTCTACAAAAGGAAGGAAGGAAGGAAGGAAGGAAGGCATAGGGCTGAAAGTGGAGGCTGCACTGCACAGTCTGAAGTCGAAGTAAAAAACAATGCTAAGACCTGAATTGCCTTAGGACGAGTCACAGGTGAGTGTTGGGGGCCTGTTGGCCCTTGGGTATGGAAGTAAGTGAAGATCAAGGAAGAAAAGGAAAAATGTGAACTACGTGGAAGACACAGTGACTGTTACTGGGTCGAAGTGAGTAGAAGAGAAAAAAATATGGAGTGAAGTAAGAGAAATAAAGTCATTGGACGAGAAGATTGAGGATGACAAATCAACAAGGAATATGGATCGTGGAAAAATCAACAAGTGGAAAAAGACACCATTGGATGCTTTGAAGCACTACATGCAAAGGAAGGAAAGACAGGCTGGTAAAGCTCTGAAAAAACAGTTCAAGTTGACCTAGGGTTTTGGTATCTAGGGTTTTGAAACCTAGGTTTTGGCCTAAGGCTGTCGGTGAGCCATTGTAATGTATAAATAAGAACCTAGATGAGGGAAGAGGGTTTGTTCTATTTTTTTTATTAGCATGAGTGAGTATTGTTGTGTGAGGGAGAAGTGCTAAGTATAAGAGCATTCTGATATTGTAATATCTTCAGCTGGGTACAAATATCAGTCCTACATATGGGTGCACAGGAAGGGGGAGAGACAGAGAAGAGAGGAAAGAAGATCTACTAGCTAAGAGCATAGATAAGAACTGTATGCTTCATCTTAATATATTATAAAACAAAATTCTGTGGATGTAGCTCTAGAGAGAGGGTGAACCATTTATATTTCGTGTTGTGTGTGATTGATGCTCTGTTCTTTGTCATTTGATATACTACTAGTTGATTACTGTGTTAGATTTGACAGATAGTTGTGTGAAGTAGATCTAATTTGATACTTGATATAGAAATGATGTGTTGTTCTTGTATTAGATCCACTTGATATTCCCTTTGGTTGTAGACATATCTTTCTTGCAACCCCCCCATAGTTGCTTTGAGTGAGACTGCATCTACCTCACAAGTGTTGTCGAAAGGGCCAGTAGTTAGGGATTGTTGGTGCACTCTTGGAGCTGAACCTTGGGTCTACCCCTGTACCAACAACCAATCAATTATATGATTAGAATCATGTACATACTTCTTCAGTAACGACACATGGAAAACATTCTCTTCCTTCACTATGGGAGGAAGTGATAGTTTATATGCTACAGGTCCCACTGTATCCAAAATGTCAAAGGGTCCACAATATTGAGTTTCCATCTTGGTACAATCTCCCATTCACAAGGAAATTTTTCTGGGCATATCTCGAAGATACACGTGATCCCGTGCTTTGAACTCTCTAGGAGTCATTTTTCTGTTTGCATATCTTTTCTATCTATCCTGAGCTATTTTTATATTCTATTTTATTTGAACTACTTGTTGTTCCATTTATTTTAGCATATTTGGCCCGACTGTAATTTTGTCTACTTGTTTATTCGAGTTGATTGGTATATTGCATTGTCTTCCATAAAGGGCCTCAAAAGGGTTCATCTTCAATGACTCTTGATATCCATTGTTATAAGCAAACTCTACCAGTGGTAGGTAGTCTTCCCACTTATTGGGATGATGCATCACATGCATCCTTAACATGTCCTCTAACACTTGGTTTAACCTCTATGTCTTCCCATCAGTTTGAGGGTGATAGGTTGTAATAAATAGTAATTTAGTTTCAAGACCAACAAACAAAGATCTCTAAAAATTTGAAGTAAAATTTGTATCTATGTCTAATATGATGTCCTTAGGAATTCCATGCAGTCTAAATATTTATTTCATGAAAATACTGTAAATATCTATTGCCTTGCAAGTTGACTTGACAAGAATAAAGTGAACAACCTTGCTTAGTTTTTCCAAAACTACCATAATGGTGTCATTCTGCTTGGTTGATTTTGGTAACCCTGTGATGAAATCCATGGAGATAGTTTCTCATTTCCATTATGGGTGTTGGTCCTTGACCAAGTCTTGAAGAATACTTGGTCATATTTGACCATTTTTGGGACTGCGACAGCTTGCCAAAGATGGAGTGCAACGCGAAGCGGAAATTAGGGAAGAAAGACCTATTTTTTGGGTCCCTTTTAGGGTTTTGGTTGATGTAAAGGGAAAGGGATGTTGGCCCGTGGGTTTACCCACGCTTAGGCCCATTTTGTAATCTATAAATAGATACTTAGGCAATGTAAGTAGAGGGTAGTAGTACATCTATGTGATGTATAGCTAAAGGCTTAGTGATAGTAGCTGGATCTGTGTGATTGGATGTATATTGCAAGTGCTCTGTGCATGATTGTAAGGAGATTGGAAAGCTAAGTGCAAGTTGTTGTAGTTTTGTGCTAAAGTGCAAGGAAGAAGGATCTAGCAAGCTGTGTAGATCTTCTGTCCTATACGAAGTAAGGGTTACTAAAGCTCTATGATGTAACCGCTTGACCGAGATAATATAAAGAAGAAGACTTTGTGGACGTAGCCCCAGGGTGGGGGTGAACCACGATATATTTTTGTTTTGTGCTATGTGCTTCAACCTAATGTGTTTATCTCCTTCTTGGCTAAGTGCTTGCTGTGATTAAAGAAATCTAGTTATGCTATGTGCTTATGACATATGGATGAATGTTATATCTGATATATAAGATGCTTAGTGCTTGATCTGCTGAATCTAATCTATATTTCTGTGGATAAGTACTGAATCATCTTTAGTCTAAGTATTCACTGTGATGCTTTGTGCTATCTGCGAAGTAACATAAGGGTTAAATATTGATGAATGATCTATGCTAAGTTCCTTGTAAAATATATAATCACAGATCGATGTCCCAGCTAAGGTTGTAGACATATGAGTCCTGCAACCACCCTTGCCTCTACCTTGGGTGAGACTTCATCTGCTTCAAAGGTGTTGTCGAAAGGGCCAGTAGTTAGGGTTTTGTTGGTGCGCTCTTGAGCGTTGAACCCTGGGTCTGCCCTTGTGCCAACAAATGGTTCCGTTGCTAGGACTTGGAACTGTGATTGCTGGGAACTAAAGAAGAAAAATCTTTGTACGAAAGAAGCTCTGTGCGTAGATCTGTTGCCCTATTGCGCAATATTCTACTTGACATACGAAGTTTTGTGCCAAGAAAGAAATGTCAGATCTGAAGGAAAGAGGTCAGATCTGCAAGAAAGAGGTTGATACTGAAGAAAATAAGTGAGATTTGAACACTTTATGCTCTAAGAAAGGTAAAAGTATAAATTTCCGCACAAAAGAGGTAAGATCTGTAAACTCTAGCCTCTAGTAAAGGTAAGAATAGTTCAAGTTTTAGATCTGAAAGATTTGTGCTCTATATAGATAAGATAAGTGGAATTTTTTTTGTTTTTGAAGCATGAATTTAAGTACGCTTGATAAATTTTGTCCTAGCCTGAAAACTAGAGCATTGTTAGATAAAATAAAGTTTGATATGAATAGGTCTGATAGGAATAGTGAAAGATATGTTATACCTATGCATAGAAATAATTTTTTGACTAACCAATGGATGCAGGATCCTAGAAAGAAATTTTTGTAGGATAACCATCATGATCCTAGCGCACAGTACAAGAAGAGTTGGGGATCATGGACGTGAAAGATAGGATTAACTCTTTGTTACAATTACAGAAGACCAGGACATATTGCTAAGGAATGCCCTGGGAGAAACCCTAGTTGCCTCTGTTGTAAATCTATGGACCATGAAGTATTGGATTTCCCTAGAATGATTGCTAGACTTGAAAACCTGAATATGGAACAAGCAAACTTTGAAGGAGATCAAGAGACTAAAATTATGGAAGAACCCCAGAAAGAATCAGAGATCATGTTACTGAAAATAAAAGAAACCCTAGATGATCATAAGGCTGTCAGTTTGTCAGAGGTCTTCAAAGAAAAGGAGAAAATTGAAGTAAGAATAGGAGACTTCGACATTGACTGTGCTCTGGATGAGGGAAAACCGATAAACATTATGACATAAAGCACTTGGGAAACCCTAGGAAGGCCTGCTCTGGTCCCTTCACTAGGCACGATCAGATTGTTTAAAGGAAAAATGGTAACCCTATGTGGTAGAATTACCCAGATAGTTATGAGTACCCATGGAACTTCGACAAAGGAAGAGTTCGAAGTCATTAGATTTATTGAGGACCATGCCCCATTTCCATATTTGTTAGGAAATATCTAGATTGAAAAAGATCGGATCCAGAGGAAAGAAGAAAAGGAATCCCTAGAACAGAAGAAGCAAGAACTCATGGAATTTATGACTAGAAGGATCGCCTACTTGATGGAGGAACAAGAGAATAGATCTCAGCTGTTAAACACCAGGGACCTGGATGTCGAAGCTATATGAGTGTTAGAGGAACCACAGAAGACCGAAATACCTAATGATGAAGGAGTATTACCCTTGGATCTGAAGAAAGAACCTAAGCAACGCGAAGTGACTATGTCGAGAGAAGATAAGACTCAGAATGGAAAAAGGATGACTGAGACTAAGCTCATTGGGAAAAAGGCTAGGAAGCTAAGTAAGAAGAGGTCCAAAATCAAAAAGTTACAGAAGACTCCAGAGGAAACTTCACAGAAGGAAAAATCACAAGAATTGAGCTTCGCTGAGATATTAGAACAATGACATCTGGCACTTCACCATGGTGCAACAATATAGCTGTTGGACCAATATACCCATTTGACTTCTGCCCCGAACGGGTCAAAAATAAATTATGGGTTCCCACTAGATCGTTGGACAACACTAGAACGGCTAGAACGGAGTTAATGAAGGCCCCATATCTGTTGCAAGTAGACCGTTGCTAAGTTTCCCTACTTAGTCTGTCGTGCCACGCACTGAGAATACTTTTTGCTAAGTGAGAATTTGAGCCCAAAACATGGGATTACTTCACCTTATGATCATTACCTTGTTCCCATACTTTTCATCGTAGTCTCTGAATTCATTTTCACACTTGAGCTAGTGGACCCAAGCTTGTATGTCGGATGAGCTTAGTGCTATTGAGAAAGAAGTTGAAGAAGTCTTGATTGACCTAATGGATGAGAGAGTCATGTCAGAGAGAAGGATGTCTAAAAGTGTGCAAGCATCATCAATAGGAGGAGTCCAAGATTCTCCCTCCACTGCTCACGGAGCAGGACCTTCTAGAACCACGACCGAGACAAGAACAAAGCACAGAGATGATATTGCAAATGCCAAGCTGATCCCGTGCATTCTGTCGGTTTACATACCACCTTTGAATGGAAATATTAACAACGACAGTGTACCCAGAGACTTTGAGTACACCTTGATCACTGCATATCTTTTGGAAGGGGTGCGCGTAGTACATGCTGACCAGGATAAGCTCCTAGCACTAAAATTTAATGTTTTTAACCTTGGAGATCACAAAACCTACAACATGTTAGCTCCGCATAAGTACTTAACCAAGACCAAAGAAAAAAATCCTAAGATTGTCCCACAGTCCTGGACCTAGAACCTCACGTAGTCCACATTTCTCAACGTAATGAAGATCCCTCACTTTGACAGACACCAGGAAGTGAACGCATGCGTTAGGTTACTATTGTCTTGCTACCACAATGGATACTTATGGTTGGACCACTCCATCACTGTGGATCCAACTCTAATCAATCGGATCATAGGAATTAGCATGCAAGGCCCTGATCCATAGGACTTTTACCCAGGCAAGACCTCAGATCGAGCACTAGCACAACAGATAAAGGAAACTTATGGTAATGTAGAGAAGGGTACGCGAGGCTACAAGGTAGCCTCTATCCAGAGTGGAGCAGTGTGCCTTGCATGTCAGATGATCACATGCAAGTTAGTTCATAAGAATAGACCAACATAGGTGACTGGCTTCGTAGTTGACCTCGCAGGGAAGTGCGCCGAGGGACTACAGATGAATTGGGCACAATATCTTGTAAACTAGTTAGAGCTGGATTGCAGAGGAGCGCAAGACTAAGGGTATGAGTTCCACTTTATTTGGTTGCTCAAACTCATCGCTTTCATCGCTTGGGAACTGCCATAGGGAGCCACTTTTCTGGAGATTGAACCTTTCGATCCACTAGCCGCGAAGTTCTGTATGCTGTGGTACTCCAATTGCATGAACAAGCAGTGGTAGTCCAATGTTGCCTTCCACACCTACTTCAACCAACTGAAGAATGCAATTCATTCTACACCAAGAATCACCCCAAACGTACTTCATAGGTTTAGACCTTTGATGAAATTTAGCGTGGACCGCCACTTCACCTATATTACAGCATGCGATGATGAGCATAAACAACAACTCCAATCCTAATACAAGTTGATAGAATATGACTTGGAGGAGATTACCAAGGAATGGTCGGTGAACCTCTGTATTGCAGCGGACCCCACAGACATGTCCGACAAGGAAAGCCCTGAAGCTATGCGGGATACACTTGGGCCAAGTAGGACTAAGAAGGATGACGACGTTGAAGATGTCCCTACAACGTCCACAAAGACTACTTCGGTCTCACTTGTGTAGGGAGGTGATGGTGATGAGATAGGCAGTACATAAGTTGAACAAAACATAGGTGAGGTTACTCCACCTAGAGAGGAGGAGGATCCCTCCATGAAAAGAAAGATGAAACCACAAAAACCCTCCTCCTGAAAGAAAGCTAAGGCTACCCGGACCACACTTAAAACTACCCTTACCTCGGATGACTTTGAATTCTTAATTGCCACGCTGAATGATGCTTCACTAGAGCTCATAGAAAAGAAAGAAGCAAAGCAGGAGGAGCTATTCAACCGAATCAAGGGAAAAATCAAAGAGGTACAACAGACACTCTGTTGGAAATACTAAGACAACT
>JZKD02S1590581.1:897437-919961 GCA_000966675.3 Picea glauca | reverse complement strand
AATTCATTTAGACCAATTTCATGTTTATGTCCTAATTATTTTTCCTCAATAATTATTTATAAGGAATTTTAATGTTTTCCCATAATTGGGATTATTTCCTAAAGTCCACACAGATCTTATATATTCTAACTTTTCTAGTAGGGGATTTGAGGACCTACTAAAATGGAGCACTATTACGCATTAAAATCTCTCTCTTCTTTCAAAGGTGTTATAGATATTTTTAATTGTTCATTCATCAATTCCCCAACATGCATTAAACTGTACAACACAGTCAACCACAACATCCACTCCCATAAATTTTATTTTAGCACACAGATAGGCAAGAGATAAGAAATTAAATCAAAAGAGCTTCAACTAAGACATTTTTGTTATTCTGCTTAAATTCCTCAAGTCACTTTTGTGAGAAATTAAACTTACACAGTTCTAAAACATAGTATAAAATTTTCTCTGATCTAAACACTACAGAGATTTAACCAAATATACTTAACTATAAAACAGATAGTGATGTAATTGTTGAAAGGGGTTCCCTTTTCCACCCAACCGTAGGAACAACAACTCCTGGATAGATTTATTGTTGGACACCCCCTAGCTAGATCATGATGCTTAGAGAGAGAGATGATTCCTTCTGTTCAACAATAGCTAGGGATGGAGGCCACTCTCCTCCTCCCACAGGAACTTGGCAGATTGGTTTTCTCTCCACCAAGAAAGGGGGTATGCAATGAGTGCTTCCTTAGTCACTCATATTTTCTGCAACCCCGTTTATTAGCTTGGACTGAAAATGCTTCCTAACAAATTCTTGTACCTAGATTTTTTTTTTTTTTTTTCGGTTCTCTTCTAAACCAGAGTTTCATATGCTCTCCCTCTTTGGAAAATGGTCACCAGGTTCAAATTCTTGCTTCCCCTTCCTCTACCTATGAATTTTCTCTATTTTCTTGCCTTCCTCATCAATATTTCATGGGTCCTGTTATCCACATTTTGTGGATAACTAAGGAGATGATGTTTGGAGTCCCTCAGGTTGTAGATATGGAGTGTCAAGAGATTACATGACCAACAATACCCCTTTGCACAGATGAAAAACCCACTCATCACCACAGATAGTCACAGGTTTACATATGGAATTCACCACACCAGTTGGCTTCCAGAAGGTAGTGGGCCTTGCTCCATGTGGTACAAGTAAGTATTATAGTGAGCATTATTTCAATACCTAATCCATTTTATTATGTTGTATCTTATATTTCTCTAGATTTCATGATATGTGCTTGGACATTATGCCTTTTTCCCCTACTTCACCTTGGTGGTTGACATTGTTACCTAGTAAGTGGTATTCTTTGGGATTGGGTTTTCTACTGGGAAATCCCTAATGAGCAATCGTACCATTCCCGACCATACTTACCATTGTCCATCATTATTCCCCTTCATTTCCTTATCTCTTGGGATTTTAGGGTGTATTGATCCAAGATGAGGTTGTCCCTCATTCTATGGGAATAAGGGGATAAAGGCCCAGAGGGGTTGGTGTTGGGTAAAATGTAAAATCCATATATGAACCTTTGAGATGCTTCTCCAAGGGATCACCCATGAAAGCAATAAAACACTTATCTTTCAATAAAAGGGGAACCATAATATAATAAAGAAATGCTTGAAAAGTAGATTGAAGGATAGGAGGTCTCATCAAGAGCCTACCTATCATGTCCATGGATATATAGTGGTATGACATTGTCATCATTTGGTCACCAAACTAGGGAAATGACTCTCAATTGCATGGCTAAGAGAAAGGGGGTCTCATCATGAGTCAAATTTCTAATTTCCAGTAGGCATTTGTGGATGACATTGCCATCATTTGTTCACCACACCAGGGAAGTGACCTTCAACCTCTCCTTCTTCTATTTTGAAATAAAATACAAAGAAAGAAAGATAAAGGGAAAATGATGTTCTTGGAAAAACTGCATTGCGGACGAAGGTACCACACACCCTCTACAAAGGCACCCATGAATGAGACACTACGACTCCTAGTATGTCATGAGCCATATGCCCATTGAGTATTGACCCCATCCACCTCATACACTTTACATGGCTCAGAGAAGGACCTCTTTGAGGCTCTCCTTGACCTAGGGAAAGACCTACCCAATAGGACAACTCTTGAACCCTCCCATACTTAAGCTTGACAAGTCGCATAGTGTCTTTGAGTTGTTAATTGTTTGACATAGTAATCTTTGATGCACATGCTTAGATGGATTATTTATTGATTGGATCCACTTATCATGATGTTATGACTTGATATCTTTGGAGGGAGTGTTCATTTGTCTTTGTAGGACCTAGTTAGTGGAGAGTTTTGGGAGAACACGCCTAGCTTGGGCTTCCATGGGGCTACAAGCCCACACGTTGGATGCTAGGGGCCCGCATGCCAGATGAGAGAAAGATAACTTGGACAGGCTTGATTATGATTTGGATGACCTAACCCACCCATTTCTTTCCAAACGAGTTACCCAGGAGGGGAAAAACGTCCCATTTTTTAGAATGATGTCATGACTATGGGGGATAGAGCTTGGTGGTGAGGTTCCACTCATTTGCACTTGAAATTTTTTAGGAGAAGAGGGTCTTCACCATGATGATATCACCTATATTCTTGACACATGGCCTTGGGAGGCCCTTCCATACTTCTCCAACACCAACAGCCTCCTCAAAGTGGCAAAACGCCCCCTAAAGGGGTGACATCATCCTAGATTAGGGTTTAATTTGTGCAAAAGATGAAATTTTAAGTTAATTTTATAATATTATTGTGTTAAGGGGGAAATATTAGGGTTGTTGACCCCTATTATTGTGTTTTACTCCTTATTTTGTGGACAAACTATGTTAAATAACTTTTGTATAAATAGAGATCATAAGATCTCATTTTGAATCATAACTTTCCACTTGTGAGAGGATTTAGTTTGAAATTTTTGGCCTCCTTATCCCTTTTAGCTCTTGTGAATTTGTCTTATGGATGAATTTATTAATGGTTGATGGATGAAGGCCTAGCACTAGCTTTGGATGATGCTTTCTAGCTCTTGTGGTGAATTGTCTTAGCATTTTTCTTGATCTTGGTATGGTTTTTTACATCTCTTGCTATCATTTTTTTAAGTCAAGTAGTGTTATGCTAGGATATAGGTGGTAATTATAATTGCATACACTCCCACCATAGTCTTCATCATTTTTTCTTGCTTCATCTCATTGGTTAAGGGTTTGTTAAGAGAAGTATAAGGGAATACACCCTCTTAGCCTAAACCCTAGATTAGAGAAAATTTATTTGGGAAGTAAAAGGGATTAAACCCCCAAGGAGGTAGCTTATATAAGCTCCTTGTGACTCCATTAAACCAATAGTAAAGGAACCAGTCATTGATTTGTTGCATTGGAGATACAAAATTATTGCATTGGAAAATGTGATTTCGATCATTTTTACTTCTTGCAAAGTGGATTGTCTTCGTTGTGCGTTGGGCACCTCATAGCGAATAGGGAATCCTCATCTAAGGGATACTTATTGATTATGTTACAAATTTTCATCTTCATCCATTAGGGCTGCAAAAACCCTAACCTAATTTCTTTGTTAACTCTCTTATCAACGACTGTTTTTTGCTCAAAGTTTGCACATTTACTCTCCTTGTCCTAGTGCACGTTTTGGCAAAGTTTGAGGGGATTTAATTAGCTGATTTTATTTCTGCAATAAATTTAATTTTACATCCATAAGGATGATATAATTTTCTGCATAAAATCATCTACACCAGCCTTATCGTTAATGCTAAGAATCTTGGTTTTTCATCTTGAGTTTAACTAGTTATTTACTAGCCTTTCTCTTGTATTTTCTACTTGATATCTAGCACTTATTGAGAAGCTTCTAGTATATTTTATTTGCTGATATATACTGTTATATATTGCTGAAAATTAGGGACATGAATCTTAACTTTCTCATACAACTAACATATACTGTTGCAAGTTGTGTTTTCTTGTGTCTCGGGCAAGTACATTCATCTGAAAAGGCACTTTACTTGTGGGGCAATCATTACTTGAATTGCAAGGAATACCCCCCTACCTTTATTTCCATATATACTTGAAATATAGGGGATTCTTTTCCACTCCCCTCAATATTTGTCTCAATCCCCCCTAGGGTCACTAAGATCGCCTCCCTAGAGTGACCTAGTCACCCTTGAAGTGCGGGACCTACATTGAGGTGACATTGGGTGTAGGATTCCCATAGTTGTAGAAATTGTTTCGTAGTTGGTTCAAGATTTTACCAAGCTAAAACTTGTTCCATAACATTTTGGTGTTGTTTCCAGGGAGGATTTTGAATCCTCTTCCGAACCCTAATGACACTTTGGTAAGCTATCCCGATTCCCAAATCCTTTCCCTTAGCTTGCCTGGCGACTCCACCCAAGAGACGTTCCCTTTCCACCCTTCTTGATGAGATCATATTGAAGACAATATAGTGACTCCAACTTTCCATAATACTTCTTTCCGCTTCCCTTTTTTCCCCTTTCCATCCTTTGATGAGCATTAGTCTCATCTGGGGACTACATTGAGGCTCTACCCTAAGTGATGGAACCATGGCCTCATGAGACTTACTATGGGAATTCCATAATGTGTATCCTTCTCTTGATGTTTAGAATGTCCCTGACTATCCAAACCATTGTCCAACAGAATGGAGAGAAAATTTCCCCAAATTTGATGGTGATACAGCCCTAGTAGTCACCCATGTGGCCAATTATATGAAGTATGTTTCAAGCCTCGATGTTCTACATGAGAATGTGATAATGAAAATTTTTGTATCTTCATTGGAATCAAGTCAAAAGGACTAGCTTGCACATTTATGTGATCCAAAGAGTATCACTTCTTCTACAAAACTCATTGAATAATTTCTCAGCATTATTAACCAACTACTCAGAGTTTGGAAGATGTTTTTGAAGAGCTTGAACACATTCTTTGCAGATAATTTTTTCTGATCAATGGTGATAAAATAGATGAAGAATTTCTTGACGAACTGTTACAAGGGAAAAATTATGTATGGCTAAGGGTAAACCACAATAGACAGGTATGACTGCAGAAATCAACTCAATTCCAACATATGCTATATAAACTAATGTGCAATACAAGAAAGAGGCCTACCTCGATCCAACGTTTGATGATGTTCCACCGTTGAGCACTTTGACCCAAAGCTTTATACCTACAAGAAGTTATCAATAAACAAGCAAAGAAAGTATATAGTGATGATATAAAAGGGGTTAGCGCATCAGATAGCATAATCCATTAATAAACATTAGAAACACGTCCATGGATAATAATCATATATTTGCAAGATACCAATAGGATGGGAAATAAGTATTTCTATTAATAATTGATCAGCAGAAGTGTCAACATTACAGACTTCCATGTCGGCATGGTTCAAAACCAAGAAACTGATTTCCTTCCAACTGGGTCACCACCACTTCAATCCTCCACCAAAGGCAAGCTCATAGGAAAGAGGCAAGGAGGGCCTCTCAACAATAAGGGAAGATATTGGGGGCTGAACACTGTGTTCATACTTGAGGGACAAAGGGATGCAGACTCAATATGAAGTAATTTATCCAGAGTAACTTTGCTCTCAAAGTTGAATGCTTTCTCCTCTTTTCCATAGCTCGAAATCGTGCTCTTATAGCCTTCAAAATGCAACTGAAGGGCCGAGTCAGAACGTTTCTAGTATATGGAAGGCCAAGGATCAGAGATATTCTGTCATGACATGGAACCCCGTCCTCATTTTGTATTTTTTGGCACAAATACCGATATACGCGAGCTATAGTGGAGCAACAAGCGTATGTGTTTCTTGTATAACTGATAGGGAGCGTATATGTGGAAAAATGTATATTTTTAGCTCTAGATTCATCAAAAAGGGATAAAAAGTCTACATAGGGAAATGTAAAAAGGTCCTATGTGAAAGATAGCAATGGTGAGGAAAATCTTGCTATAACAGATGCCCCCTAATGTGTGAGATCAGAGGAGTATCTGTGATGACCGAAATACATTATAAATAACCCAGAAGTGGAGTGGTAGAGAACCAATTGGACTAACTCAATTTCTCATTACATTATGTATTGACTTTGCATACATGGCTGCCAAGAATACAATGCAGATCCATGTGAAAAATATACCAAACAAGTGTTCATGGCCATGAATAGGAAAATACAAATGTGGTTATATGCCAAAAGTTGTCATAGTCATGAACAAGGCCCAGTGAAACTAGTCTCAAAAATCAATCTGAAGATATTTGTATACCATGGAGTACAATCTGATATCCTATGATCACTGAAGTCAAATAGGCACTGGTCCAATGAAATGGAAGCAACAACTTAGGAAAGTTGCGGCCACATAGTAATGTCTTCAAGTCTTTTACACTATCCGCCAATGGTGCAAGTGTACATCATGTGAATAAATGAGTTGAGGTTGAACACAATGAGACATCGTTTAATTACTGATCATTGAAGTATACCATTAAAAAATGTGAGACAACCTACCCATGATGAAAGTAGGTATCAAGGAACCAAGTACATATCTACAAATGTGGATAAAGGAGTTGGTGTCGAACACTTGAGAGATCCATTAATCAGGAGACATTGATGTATTCCCATTTGTCAATGGCGAGAGAGCCTGCCACTAATGACTGCAAGCCTCAAGGTACTCATAAAACTCTAGGTTCCATATCCATAATAAATTAGTTGAAGTCGATGGAAGGAGACCCACTGAAGGGAGAGCATTAAGGCATCTCTCATCAATGAGCACGAGGAACAAAGCATGAGCTTCATGATTTGGTGGAGATCAGACGAAGAACATATTCATGAACCAATGACCCTGTGCGTCTTTCGCGTGTGCCAAATGCAAGCAATACATGAAAAGGACCCTTTGAATAGCAGCCAATGTTGAAAAACTGTTGACAAAGGCAAGGAAACCACCAATAAGGCTAATGGCCTCCAAGACACTGCATGAATCCCAAAGTGTGAATAGATGTCTTGTCTTCGAACACAAGGGAAACCATCCAATCAACGACCAATGTTGATTGCTGGGTTCAAGGTGACCTACCAATGATGAAAGTAGGGCCACGGTGCATGATAAGACCAAAGTATCATGTGATTCTGAGACAAACTGAGGGTATAGCCGACATGCAAAGTCAAGATTTCTGAGGAGTGGTCGACACAGGTTGATAGAATTCCTTTGAACAAGAGCATGAGACATATGGTGAACTCCGGCAACATGGAATCAATGATGTGAAAATGGGATGCAGGAGGCATCAATAACGTTCTCTATAGGGATTCGAAGAGTAACCAGTCGGTAGACAAAACTCTGTAGCAAGATCATCTTCCTAAGGTCATGCTAAACCCAAAATTATGATGACACAAGGACTCAATAACTTTGTGCTTTGTTCAAAGGTGACACGATTGATGCCAATTACAATATAGTATTCCCTTCCCGCCCGTATTTTTTTGTTTTTTCATAACAAATGAATGCTATGATACAGAGGAGGGAACGAGTGTCACAAGTAAGCAAAACTAGTTCCAGCAGTGGAACGTAGCTATGCTAAATGCAAGGAAATGCATGTGGGAGATGGACACTCGGGGTGATGGTCCCTCCATGGTATAGGGTGTCAAATTGCGAAGGATAAAAACAAGGCTCTGCTTGGTTGAGGATGCAAACTACTTAGGCAACGGTTTATAACGCAAAGCGAGAACCAACTAAAGGCTCAATACAACAAGCGAGGACATCAGATGCAATCATAACTTAATGCCAAAAAATTTCCTTTTTTATATCTTTTAGTCTACTTGGTGTGAAAAAGGGGTAAACTTGTGCCAAATAGATGTCTTTTCAAATCCAATTTACGAGTGTGAAAAAGACAAGTTCACTTGACAATCTTTTCTATTTTTGATAGCGAGTCAGAAAAGAGCTTAACTAGGACTCATGATCTTTCAAATCAAATTTTAACAAGTGTGAAAGGGAAAAATCACTCGGCGATCTTTTTAGTTTTTGGACGAGTCGGAAAAGAGCTTAAATGAGACTCATTATTGGGAGTCCACAGGTAATAAGGTCGTGTGTGCATGAATGAGAAATGGGGCTCATTATATTGAATTATAATGGACTCCCAGTCCTAAGGAAAAACTCGGCATGGGCTCCAAATGACAAAGAGGAAAGAGGTTCTAACTAGGGTACCCATGTTTGGTAAGTCTCTACCATTTATTAACAATGCTATTAATAGCAGATGGAGGTTTATGGATCACAATAAATGGGTTCATACCTAAGGCGTAAAAGCGGTAGTCGAAGGATAATGCAAAAAAATTCATGATGGAGTAGATACCTATCTTATATGTTAGGTTATGAATATACCTGCTTGAGGAGACGAACAACTAAACATGACATTGAAATCCGCAAGAAAATTGAGTCAAAACTACAAAAGCCAGCTTAAAATCATTCTTGAATTAGTCCATTAGACAAAACAATAGTATAAAACTATATTAAGTGGGTAAAAAATGGCTTATAAATAGTAATAAAATCAAAATTTACTGTATCATTTTCATTTTTACCCAAATAGTGCAATTTGGACTAAAACACCTCCATAATTCAAACGATGATTGCGGGAGCAATAGGCAATGGAATCACACAGCGTTTGGACCAGGTAACTCTTCATCCCATATTCTTCAAATCCAGTGGTTTACAATTTTGAGTTAGGTTCTATTTTGATAGTTTTTAAGGGAACAAATTGGGTTTTTCGATATACGTGGGTTTCTCTGAATAGGTCACGTATACGACTAGTTATACGCCCCTGTTTGAACCACAGGGGGTATATATAAGGCCCTATTCGCGACTGTTTGTAAATAAACCGCGTATACGTGTGCAAAAGGCAAAAAAAGATGTTTCTAACTCAAAAATGATTTGTTTTTTGCAGGATAATGTTGGAATGGAGAGAGCGAGAGAATGAGGAGGTAGATGCAGCAGTGGATCGAGATTCGGTGGCTCAAGCGGCTTTAAAAAGATGCGGTTTATACAAGTTTTGGGCTCTCAAAGGAATGAGGGCCCAAGTGAGGTTATTGGAAATGCTGGTGGGCTATTGGGATCCTGATAGAGAGAGATTTATCCTTGATGGACAACCATTAAGGATCGAAGTAGAGGACATCTACTTCTTGACAGGACTTTCACGCCGAGGAGAGGTTGTGGACCTCAAGTCACGTGGGGTAGGGAGTGGGATGAAGGTCGAAGAATACATCAAGGCCCACTGTGTTGCAGGGACTCCCATGGTGGGAAGTAAAATCCCTATTTGGGCTATAGGTAACCTCGGCCTGGAGATTATTGTGCTCATGCTTACCAAGATCATAGGATCAACCTTGTTGCATCAAGCATCAAGACCGCTTATGTTTTACGCACTGGAGTGTGTGATACCCACCGTCTAGGATTGGTTTACCTCACTGCTGACCAATATGAAAGGTCAGTTTACAGAGTGCAAGCAGGGGGCTAAGAGAAACTTCGGGTTTGCCTCTATCCTTTGCAGCTTCTTTTTTGAGTGAGTCCCAGGTCTGGGACCTAGAGTGGGACATGATATGTCTATGGCACGATGGATCGAGGTCATGAAATGACAGGGGGGAGGTAGGGTGTGGTGACACCCTACAATGATGATTTTTTCTTCTGGTGGCAGAGACAAATCATAGCTCTGGATGACTATCCATACACAAGAATATATTTTAGAGGAGATCCTGATATGCCGCTTCCACCAGGAGCTGCCTACGGCGCCATAGGTAAAAGTTTTTATATATTTCATTTTTTTTGTATTTTTGTACTAAAGAGGAAAACAAATATTTTTGGATGGTGTTATTAATTTGATACATGTGTGATTGTAGATGTGGGTCTACAATGATGAGAGGGATTCCTACGACATAGGCGAAGGCACTGGGGAGATGAGGCAGTGGGAGGAGAAGCAGAGAGAATCCTTCAGAATGTGTAGGGAAACATGTCTTGTCTGACGTAGAGGATTCCTATGGTTCAGGTGGAGGATCTACCCGAAGCCATGTAGTAGCAGGTTGTCGGTGTACCTAGATCATGGGTACAACTCTTTCGTCGTCTCACAAATGCCATGGTTTTATATCATGATACACATCTGGCACCACAGGCGTAGATTTCATGGGACATGTATATCGGCTGTATATGTATTTTGAGGGTTTTAGCCCCAATTTTTGTAATATAAACACCGTATTTTTTGGAAATATATAAAGAGGGATCTTCGACTTTACTCATATATTACAATGTGTACATTGATTTAATGGTCTTCCTTGTTTTATTAATGTGACAAATGCCAATCTAAAACATAATTAGCGTAGGCATCAGATATATGATTAGAACTTCTAGGAATGTGGAAGTATGTAATAAAATAAAATTGTCATTCTAAAAGACATACCCATAGGAATCGACGGAGTAACATCAGATCACGCACACGGTAATGCCCGTTCAACTGACATACGATTAACTGAGAATTCAGGCGAACCTCTAGAGAGAGAATACCATGTGAGATAGCATCGCGCAAAAGTTCTATGACGATGCTATATTCGACCACATTGTTCGTGGATGGCCCTAGGCATACACCACCTGAAGAAACTAGTAGACCCTCGGGTGAGTAAATCACCCAAGCAGAGGAAGACAAGTTTCGTGTATGACGACTGGCTCCATATGCGAATCCTAGGTAGATCTAAGACTCTGTTGACATCTGCCAACCAAAAGGGAAAACTCGATAAGAAAGCCGAAGACAAAAAGAAAAATATGTATATACACTAAATTTACATTAGTATACAAAGGGTTTTGCTCAATCCCAGGGCTCAAGCGTAATACTTTTTCAAGTAGAGCCCATTTCTGGGCTCGGCCAATTTCTTCCCTTCATAATCTTCCAATTCATAGGCTCCTTTTTCTAGAACATGTCGCACGATATAAGGACCATGCCACATGGGTTTAAACTTGCCTGCCCCTAGCGGTTCTTTGGCTTGGTCATACAAAAGGACCAAGTCACCCTCGGTATACAACCGAGGATAGAAATACTTGTCATACTGAACCTTGACACATTTTTTGTTTGCCTCGATAGCCGTAAATTTGTCTCGATGCTTCTCGTTAAGACTCTCTAGGTGCACTAGGCGTTGCTCTAAATATGAAGTGTTAGGTAGGAGCTCGACTGCCAATTTGAGAGAATTGATTTTGCATTCAACAGGAAGTATCGACTCCACACTGTGCACTAACTGAAAAGGGGAAAAATTGGTGGCAGTTTTAACCAAGGTTCAGTATGCCTAAAGCACGGGATACAACATGATGTGTCAATTGAAATTACTCCTACTGACAGTTTTTTGCAAAATGGTCTTGAGAGACTTGTTGACGGCCTTTACTTGCCCATTGCCTGGGGGTAATAAGGAGATGAGTGACCATGTATAAACCCCATCTTAGACACTAGTTCTACCATCATTTCATTTTGAAAGTGACTGCCATGATCAGTGACAATCTCACTCGGGATACCGAATCGGGCGATAATTTGGTTGAAAACAAAGAAAGTTGCAGTCTTCCCATATAATTTAACGGTAGGCATGGCCTCGACCCACTTGGTAAAGTAGTCGATGGCCATGATAATGTGTTGATGCCCCCCAGCCGAAGTTGGGTTGTAATCGATGAAATCTTCCCCCCACTTGGTGAAGGGATCGACAATAATGACTAGGTGAAGAGGGGATGGGTGTGAGTGCATTTTCCGATTGAACACCTGACAGGGGTGACACTTCTCAATTGCTTCAATGCAATCTTTAAAGATGGTGGGCCAGAAGTAACTAACTCGCAGGATTTTTTGGGCTTTCACAAGCCCGGATAGGTGACCACCACAAGCCCCTTTGTGGCAGTCATTTAGGGCTAACTCAGCTTCCTCGTGAGTTAAGCAACGACATAAGATACTATCTATTCCTCGGTGATATAAAGTGTCACCGATGATGGTATAATTTTTGGCTTGGTATCTAATTCGTCGTCGATCATCTCATGAGAGATGTTGAGTGAACTTCAAGGTTTGAATATATAAAACAATGTCTCCATACCAGGGGTCAGACAATGAGACAAGGAAAATGTGTTCGTCTACAAACAAATCGACATGGATAACATCCTCGTCTAATCGTGGGAAATCGGTTATTAACTCTGCAAAAACTAGTGAATTCTTGGACTTGGCTGAAGCAAAGTTGAGATCAAATTCTTGTAAGATAACAATCCATTTATTATATTTCTCGCCTATGATACGCCTAGTGAGGACATATTGAAATGTATTAACATCCGCGACTACAGTAGTTTTGCAAAGAAATATATAGTGTCGTAAACGTTGGACTGCGTGAATGACAGATAAAGATAGCTTTTCGACGTGAGAGTAATTAAGCTTAGGACCAACTAAATTTCGACTGAGATAGTAGATGACGTGCTCATGGAGCTCATCATCTTTCTGAACTAGAACCATACCAATCGTCTCTTGGGACGCGGCAATATATAAGAAGTAATCTCTACTGTAATCAAGATATTTCAGCAGAGGAGCTCATACCAAGGCTTTATTTAAGGTGTTGAAAGACTCCTAGGCTCGCTCATCCCAGATAAACGAGGTGTCTTTCTTCAGCAAGAACTTGAAACCCTTAGTGATATTGGCATAATTCATTATAAACCGACGCAGAAAGTTATCTTTCCCCTGTAAAACTTGAAGCTGTCTAATCGTGTGCGGGGAGGTAATTGAAGTATTGCCTCAACCTTAAGAGGATCTACCATGATCCTAGTCTCAGAAACTAAAAATCCTAAGAGACGGCCAGACATAACGCAAAAGATGCATTTGTGAGGGTTTAACTAGATTCTATAGTAACGACATCTTTCAAAAACCAATCGAAGGTGTGTGACATGATCCACTCTCTTGCAAGAGTGAGCAGAAACATCATCGAGGTAAGCTTTGAATATATGCTTGAGATCATGAAAAGAGAAATTCATGGCACGTTGGAGGGTTGCTCCGACATTTTTCAGGCCGAAAGGCATTTTCCGGTATGCGAAAGTACCCCAAGGACATATAAATGTCGTCTTGTAGTGGTCCTTAGGTTTTATTTGGAATTGGTTATATCCTGAAAATCCGTCCATAAAGGAAAATATTTCTCTTCCCACACACTCATCAAGAATCTGATCAATGAAAGGCATGGGGAAGTTCTCTTTAGGACAATCTTTGTTCAAGGTGTGAAAGTCCATACACACATGGATGGTTCCTTGATTTTTATTCACAGGAATGGGGTTGGATACCCATTCGGTCAAGGGAACCAGGTAGATGAAGCCGACATTAATTAGCTTCTCCACCTCTGCCTTAATAGCGGGGGCCTTCCTAGGATTAACAACTCTAAGACGTTGTCGAACAGGTTTAGCATTTGGATAAGTTCTAATTTCATGTTTGACAATGCGAGGATCGATCCCTAGAATCTCTTCATATGACCAAGCGAATACATCTTGAAATTCTTTGAAGAGGTTAGTGTAGATCAGAATCTCTTTTCGCGAACAATCCACACCTATATTTACATTCTCAATTTTGCCAGGGATGCAAGAGATATTGATCGAGACGGTAGGATAAATACTCACCATATTTCCTTCAGCATAAATTCCATGCGTATCAAGTGGAATTACGGCTTGACCGACTATCTCACTCAAGGTAGACCGAAAGTCATCTTTCTCAATTCTTTCAAGATTCGAGAGAAAATGAGATCGATGATGCATATTGTCCCAAGGTCTCTCAGAAACATTCATGGCTTCGAGGATGGCTTCGTTTGAAGGCAAAGTCTCATCTAATAAATCATGTGAACAAGATAACGAAGTGGCCCATATGGGCCTAAGAACGAGATCCTCCTCATCCGTCTGCGAGGTAACGGGATCGGGATCGATGGAAGAGTCAAGGATAGCTTGATACGCAATCTCCGCTGCCGATAGTGGCATAGCCATGGCAGCATGCAACTAACCTTCAATTGACAAATTTAGAGAAGGTAAGGTCTAAGGATCACTAAAATAGGAAGTGCAGAAAAGAATGGATCTCTCTGTTGAAGCATGCCTACTAGACATGGCATAAACGTGGTGAATCGGTGCCGAGAAGTCGAAAGTACCCATGAGGGAAGAATATATTCTGACACTGATATTCTCATTTGCTAGCTGAGAATTTTCGATCACAGGGATCGATGGTCCAACAGATGCGTTAGGAATAGAGTACGCAAAGGATAATTGGTCGATCGTCATGATCTCTCCCTGATGAGGAAAACAAAGCACACGAAAAATGGATGATACGACAACGACTATAGCATAGGTCCAATTGCGACCTAGTAACAAGTTATAATCGAGAGGTGCATCCACTACCTCTACTTCCACATCTACCATCTTCCCACCTAATTGGACCGGAAAGGCGGGGAGAATACCATTAGGGCGGAAGGAATGACCATCAAATACAGTCAACATGTTCGACGACTTGGAAAGGGTTGGAGAACCGATAGCTTTCCAATAGACCAGGGACATCACGCAAGTGGTAACACCTTCATCAACGACCGCTCGTTTGATTATATACTTGGAATACTCCACATGGAATTGAAAATCCACATGGTAGGGTAAGCAAGCCTTCACGTCCATGACATCAAACTTGATGAATTTCGAGCCACTAGGCTCTAGAGCTCCTAAGGTAGAGAGTAAGGCATTCCTCTATGATGGACACGTCTGGAGTACCTCCAAAGCCGACATCACACAAGGGGTTTGGCCCAGATATTCAACAATAGAATAGTTCTAGGCATCTCTAGCATTAGGGTTGTGGGTAGAGCGCTTGAGTACTCCTTTCAGAATATGAGGTGGTGGCTCTAGTTTCTCGACCTGTAAGTTCATCTCCGGGGGTGGAGGAGGAGCTTCTAGGCTGGTACTAGCTTTTGAAGAGCTATAATCTCAAGAGCAGGTGGCTATATCAGTTTTTGCGTTGACCATATTGATGCAAAAACAATCGTCATCTTGGGATGGTGGGTTTTGACTTCCACCAAGCGCATTTCCAGCGCTCGAAGAACTTGAGGCTAAGTGATTGTTGTGTGGGAATGGATTCGTCAGCACAACGAGTGGTAGATTTAAAAATCTTGGAGCCTTCGCAAATTTGGGGCATAAGTGGGTGAGGTGGTCATCGATACAAAGTTTACAAGGAAACTTCACCTTACGATTCTCTTTCCTACCCTCTCTAGCTTTATCATTCGGTTTCCCATTATTATCTTTGTCCTTTGGTTTATTATTATTATTATTCTTCCCTCCCTTACGAGTATTTCATCCTTTCCTTTTATTCCCATCTAGTTGTTGGTCACCATTTGGGTTCTTCGACAATTGCACAAAATGTACATCTGCCGATTGGGTGGGTTTGGAGGATCCAGATGAGGCTGGCCCTCCAGTAAACTTCGTTTCCAAGTCCGCAGACTTTACATTGGCGGACCCTACAATTCCATCGACATGAGGTCCGAGAGTTTGTCTAGGATCGTGATTTGTTCGTGGTGTGTCTGGAAGAAGGTGGTATAACATCCCAAACTGAGCATAGATCAAATCAAATTGTTGGGGTCTAAGGATAGCTTCTTCCTCGCTGAAGACCCCAGAAGTAGCAATGTCCTTTGAAATAGGAGCATGTAAAGAATTTAGGAACCATTCTAGAAGAAAGGCCGGGGGCATAGAAGTCTTAACCAACCACCTTCGCCTACACCATTCCTGGATATGGTCTGAGATGTGAGTGTTAGTATTCTGGCGTAAAGTTGACAAAATTTCAAGGCCAACATCATAATGAATGGGTAGTTGAAAGTGATTGAAAAAGGCTAGCACCAATTGATGGAATGACCCATATGTCCCCTTAGGTAGCTCAATGTACCATTGTGACGCCACTCCAATGAGAGTGTGCTGAAACAATTGTAACCTAATAGAATCATGGTTCAAAGAATTCGATGAGCAGCAAAGGTGAAAAGTAGTGACGTGATCACCAGGGTCTTCGCCATTCTTACCCTGAAAATTTGTTATGTCTGATGGAAGTTTGGTAGGGACAGGGGGCCATGTGGGGTCATGACTCATTGGGTCATTCATTAGTTTAGACAATTTTGGCAAATTAAGTGTGGCCAAAAAGGGAATACGAGGTTGCGACACATGACCCCATCCTCCTGCGAAAGATGGTGTGTTAGGAACTGCGTTCCATCTAGGATTATGGTGAGGACCAAAACCTTGTCCAGAATTATAATACCCTGCTTTGGGCTGACTCATAGAAGATGGATTGGGCATCATTCCGACAGGAATGTTCTGATAAGGGTTATGAAAATTGCCCCCAGTTGGATTAGATCCAAGCCGAGGGTTGTTAAAATTTCCCCCGACTGGATTGGATCCAGGTTGGGGAGTGTCCAGAGTGTAATACTGACCTCCTCCAGGTGGGAACCTGGAGGATTAAAGTGGATTCGTCATGCAAAAAGTATTGGTCGGAATCGACACCGAGGGGATAGGGATATAGGGCGAAACTTGTCTGCCAACTAGGTTGTTCCACCCGGCCGTAGAGGGATTAGACCCAGGGTTAAGAATAGTGACACTCCCTACATTAGGATTCACTTGGGGAATATGAGAACCACCAAACAGGGAAGGAGTGTAAGGAGGTGTAGTGCCCCCAAGTCCAAGGCTAGCATTATGGCCAGTAGCTGGGATGGAAGTTGAAAACTACGAGGTGAAGTTAGGCATACCATAAGAAAACGAACTAGAAGCCATGGGGATGGTCTGAACATTGTAACTTGGTGAGTGGCCAAAACCTTCAAAAGGGTTCGAGGCAAGAGATGAAGCATTAACTACAGGCCAAACCATAGTACCGGTGTAAGCCTCCGACATTACAACTGTAGTGGCTGTAGGTGTCGAAGGAGTGCCATTAATTATAGTGGGATTGGGAGTCAAAGAACTCCCAGTGTTTTGAAGACTAGACTCGGTACTCATCCTTGCAGGATCACAAGTCTAAAAAGTGGATGTGTGTGTACCACTACTAATAATTATACGCCTTTTTGAAGGCAAGCACTTGAAAACCGGTGGTAACTGTAACAACCGACAAGATCTGCAAGGAAGCTGGTCCAACTCCACGACGACTTATGACTCTTCTACAAATAAAAATATATCCTATGGCCAACTAGTAGTCAAAGAGCATACCAAAAAGACAAACAGTCGATATGCATGCAAACGGGCTAAAGTGGCTGAGTGGCCTCCCTTGCTAAATAAGGTATTTCTCATCCAAGAGGGACCTGAGACTCCCTACTAAATTTTGGAGGTAACAGAATCAATTATAAGGGCCCTCGTGGGATTAACAACCAGTCGGTCAAATTCCCCCAGAGAGGTAATCCTCCATAAGGGTTGTGTGTTGTTTGACCCTTATCCGACTCAGGGTACAAGTAGAATAACCCCTGCAAGTAACCTATGAGATACCTAAGTCAAGAAACTGATAAACCACTGTATAACCGATGCACAGGCGAGCAGTCATAATTCTGGATCACCGTATGGGGAGGGTAGCAAAGCCCGAAACCTTGAAATCACCGCCTCTCACAGAGGTATGGGCACTAGAAAGATCCCCAAATATGAATAAATCCACAGAAATATCTCTGATGCTAGGTGAGTATCCAGGGGCTATCCCTTCAACTAACTTTGTGCGACCTCGTGATTAACTCCGGTGTGAGTGAAGCCTCCTGATATTACCAATTATACAATGGACTTCTCAACTCCCTGTCTCAGACACATATGTTGATTTAATTGCCTTGGAGAATTTTACTCACAAAATCCTATTCCAAGGCACTCAATCCTAAGCTAGTTTGTGCACCCTAAAAATAAAATCGTGACTAATCAATTTTAGTTTAAAACATAAATTTTATTAGCCATGGTTACTCAAAAATGTATGGAAGTGAAACTCATGGTGTTATGACTCTGCCAGAAAATAAATATGGATACAATGCAAAGTCTATCTTTAACTTTTAAATGAATGATATGCAAATAAAAACAGTGCAGTCTTCAATTTCAAATCTGCAATTCAGAAGTAAAATACGATCTTTCACTAAATGTGCTAAGCTAATGATGAAAATTCAAAGACAAAAATGCCAACCAATGCAAAATGCCTATTTTTTTGTATTTTCAATATTCTAAAAAGAAAATGCATGGACTGATAAGCAACTTGACAGATGAATTCTATAGTGAATAAAAGAAGTAACACAAGTAGAATACCAGGTAGCCAAGAAAACAACCCAGAAACCAAGGACAAATTCAAAAAAAAAAACAAAGAGAAAGACTATGCCTAAAAATTCAACTCCAAAGAGGCTTCCTGTCATCCCAGATAATCTCAACAGGCACTACAAAGACCTAAAAAGGATCAACAATCTTTAAATCCAACCCAGCAGTCACTCAACCAAGCAAACAAGCAAGGGGATGTGGTATACATGATTGTTCAGGAGAACAAAGCGTATATACGCTTCTTGCAGTGAGACAACAAGTGTGTATAAGCGACTGCCAAGGAAAAACAAGTGTATATGATTTAAAACAAGGCCAGGCAAGGGTAAAAGGATGAAAACTCAGACTCAGAGTGAATAGGATCTGTCAAGTAGTGATACGACAAGAAACACAAAGGAAAAAAGAGCAACGTAAGAAGAAAAAATACTTCAACCCTTAGAAGGAAGATCTCTCCCCAACAGATTCGTCATTTCTGTTACAAGGGAAAAACACTTTATGGCTAAGGGTAAACCACAACAGACAGGTATGACTGCAGAAATCAACTCAATTCCAACATATGCTATTTAAACTAATGTGCAATACAAGAAAGAGGCCTACCTCGATCCAACGTTTGATGATGTTCCACTATTGAGCACTTTGACCCAAAGCTTTATACTTACGAGAAGTTCTCAACAAACAAGAAAAGCAAGTATATAGTGATGATATAAAAGGGGTTATCACATCAGATATCATAATCCATTAATAAACATTACAAATAATAATCATATATTTTCAAGATACCAATAGGACGGGAAAGGAGTATTTCTATTAATAATTGATCAGCAGAAGTGTCAACATTACAGACTTCTGTGTTGGTATGGTTCGAAACCAAGAAACTGAGTTCCTTCCAACTAGGTCCCCACCACTTCAATCCTCCACCAAAGGCAATCTCATAGGAAAGAGGCAAGGAGGGCCTCTCAACAATAAGTGAAGAGTTTGGGGGCTGAACACTATGTTCAGACTTGAGGGACAAAGGGATGCAGACTCAATATGAAGTAATTTCTCCATAGTAACTTTTCTCTCAAAGTTGAATGCTTTCTCCTCTTTTCCATAGCTCAAAATTGTGCTCTTATAAACTTCAGAATGCAACTGAAGGGCCGAGTCAGAACGTTTCCAGTATATGGAAGGCCAAGTATCATAGATCTTCTGTCGTGACATGGATACCTGACCTCATTTTGTATTTTATGGCACACATCCCAATATACGTGAGCTGTAGTGGAGCATCAAGTGTATACACATCTTTTATAACTGATAGGGAGCGCATATGTGGAAAAATGTATATTTTTATCTCTGGATTCATAAAAAAGGGATAAAAAGTCTGCATAGGGAAATGGAAAAAGGTCCTCTATGCAAGATAGCAATGGTGAGGAAAATATTTCTATAACAAGAACATACTCATGAAAGAAATCTTGAACAAGATCTCGATGAGGAAGTTCTGGATGAGTTATATGATGAAGAAGAAGTTCCTATATCTACCCTTCCATTTGATGAAGACATCCCGACCTTTGTTTGTCCCGCACATCAAGAAGATAAAATGATAAGTGACAATCCTTTTGAAGATCTTGATGACGCCTTATTCTATGACTTTGGAAGTGAAGAGTTATTAGAGGAACCCTTGGATGCAACAAATATTTCTAGAAAAGAGAACATGAAACACTCTGCTTTAAGAATCAAGCCTCGTGTGATGAAGAGGCGATGAAGGAGCATGCCCATGAAGAGAAAAAATAATCTTAATGAATCGCAACATGTTGAGGCATCATTTTCTTTTCTCCTGCTTGATGAGGATAAGGTTGTTCAAACTTGTCTTCCTTCTGCACATGAGGATGAAGAAATGATTATCCTCGATGATATAGATGATCTTGTGCAAGACCCCTTCGACATGGTCTATCTGCACATTGATGATTTCATACAGGTTGAGAGACGTAGATGGGATGTGAGTTGCTTCAATATTGATAGAGATCCCATTTATGACATTGAGGGTAATATCTCTCAAGAAGAGGGGGTTGAGTTTTCATCATCAAAGGAGTGGTCCTCATCCATGTATGATTCAAATATTTAGCAGCCTGATGGTGATATGATTACATATTTGTTCCGCCACTTCGAGGATGACTTGCCACAACATACTCAAAGTGATATTCAATCATCCTTTGGTGCATACTCTTTTTCTTGGATTACTGAGAGGGGGGGTGAATCAGTAATAGAGAAATTTAATCCTTTTAACCATATAATCCAAGTGTTATATCAATGTAGCATTATCATCCAATAACTGCAGAGTAAATAATCAATGAACAAATGAACAATCACATACATACACAGTACACTAGTGTTTTACGTGGAAACCCAAAGCGGGAGAAAACCACATAATCATTTTTCTTATATGTCTTGAATAATTAAATTCATTGGAAGCACCAACTTCCTTTGTTTTTCAGCTGCAACTGGAAGGTGTCTCCAACCCCCTATTTTCTCAGGCTACAACCGGAGGGAAGCTCCAACTCCCCAATTCCCTGGCTACAACTAGAAGGAGGCTACAACACCCTATGTTCTTTGACTACAACCGGAAGGTGGCTACAACCACCTATCCTTGCCCAGTCCAACCAACCTGAAGTAGAAGTAGAATGATGGAATCACTATCACACTATCATTGTGAAATATACCACTGTAAACTTGGACCAATCAACCTATACCAAACAACCTGAACCATACATCAACCATGAATCAACCTGTAATCAACTTGTACCATAAACAAGTGCATCAACCATGTACCAACTTGTACCAACCAACCTATAATCAACCTATACCATAAACAAGTGCATCAACCAAGCACCAACCTGTACCATGAACAATTGCATCAACCATGCACCAAACCTGTACAAATAACTTGTCACAACAACTTGTCCAAACAACCTATCACAACAACCTATCTCATCAATTTTATCAACCAAATCAGAACTATTGACCAAGATCAATCACCAAGACAACTCTCAAAGATGTGCATCAACCAAGTATAACACAACAACTCATAATCATCACCAAGATCAATATGTGCTTCTGATAATACAAGTATGCTACATAATCCATAAACCATGTTTGAACAATACTACTAGAAAGTGCCTCCAAACATGTACCAAGTATGTACCAATCATGTATCAACTACTCATCAACTATGACTCATCAATATGTACCAACATCATCAACTATACACCTCATGTATGTGTCAACTCATCAACTACTTGTCTCAACCATGTAGCGAACATGTACCTCAACCAAAATCCCTCATCAATTTCATCATCCAAATATGATTTGTAACTCTGTAATAGACCTGGTGTCTATGATCACATTCCTGAAAACCTTCCTTAACTTTAACAACAAGAGACTAGCATTTTCATCAAACTTTTCTTTAGTTTCACATGTCTAGTTTTGGATTAGTCAACAACCCTAACTTGAAATAATCATAACTTTGTACCTGTAATGAGTAAATATCTAAAAATGATACACAATGTTCTTTAGTGTGTTTTATTCAATTCCTCCAGGTGTCACTACTTGGAACCTCTCATAAAAGGATTTATAGATAAAATGACATACCTTGCTGAATTATGGCTTATTCTAGAGAGTGGCCTTGTAGAGCATGCCCCGTATGGAATATTTGTTGAATCAATATGAAACTATAAAAAAACATACTACAGACTATATTCTAACCAACACATTTTTTTCTTACTGAATTTGGATCTGTTATGAAGAAGTTATGACGTTTTTACCCGAAACACTTGTTTTAGACTAGTTTCAAGACTAGCCACAAACCCTATTTTCCACGGAGTATAACTCCAAAAATACAACGAAACACAAGCTGAATTTTTTACCACAAATACTTGGATATGTTTCCTCAATTTAATATCAATTTAACAGTCTGGATCATTCTCGAAACCAATTTATTGCAAAAATGGTGAGATGACCTGTAAGTAACATACCTTAGAAAGCATCATCAAAATAATTTATCCTTCCTTGAATTCCGGCCTTCTTTTCTTCACCTTCCCTTAGAAATTCGACTTAGATGTCCTTTGGTTACCTCAAACACCTATATATATTCAATATTTTCAAGTGTGTCAAAAATGAGAGAGCCTTGCCTCTTATTTATACTCTCCAAGTAGCTTCCTTAAAAACATCTTCTAGGTCACTTTGCCCACTTTCCTTATTTTAGGGTTAACCCAC
>JZKD02S1590581.1:831537-846643 GCA_000966675.3 Picea glauca | reverse complement strand
ACCTTAAGGACTGCTTTAGCTATCAACCTTGATTTGACCGATGCACAGACAGCTAGGTTGCAGCAGCTTAATGAATTGGATGAGAAAAGACTAGATGCCATTCATTAGACAACTATGATTCAATAGCAAAGATCAAAATGGCATGACAAAACTATCAAGAATAAATAGTTCCAAAAAGGTAATTGGGCCCTACTGTATGACTCTCGGTTCAAAGAATTTCAAGGGAAACTGCGTACAAGATGGCTTGGACCCTACGAAGTAGACACTGTTCTCCCCAATGGAATAGTAAGGCTCCTCACAATCGATGACTCTAAAACACCGTTACTTGTAAATGGTCATCGGCTCCGTCTGTACCATCACCCTATTTCCAAAGAAGATTTTAAGGCCACATGTGTGGCAGACTCTCATTACCTCTTTTTAGAGGGGGCTTCTACCCCTCATTGCAATTAACTCTTTTTAAGTTAATTTCTTTAGTATTAGATTAGATTTTACTTACTAATAATCCCTGTCAAGAAATACCATGTTACAATCATTTTTTGCAAATTTCCAATCAAAGCACATGCCCACTAAGAAAGTATGATCCTACTTCAACAAGAGGCAATCTTTCCTATTGCTGAAACACCATTGTCAGCAAACTTTCACCATTTTCCCCATTGCTGAAACACCACTGTCAGCAACCTTTTACCATTTTCCCCATTGATGAAACACCACTATCCAGCAAACTTCCCGCCATTTTCTTCCATTGTTGAAACACCATTGTTCAGCAGCTCTTCACATTTCCCCATCGACGAAACAACACCGTCCAGCAATTGTTTCGCCCTTCTTTCCATTGCTGAAACTCCACTGATCAGCAACTCGTTGCTCTTTTTCCATTGCTGAAACACCATTGTTCAACAACCTTTCACCACTTTTCCCATTGTTGAAACACCACTGTTCAGCAGTTTTTCACATTTCCCCATTGACGAAACAACACCGTCCAATAATTGTGTCGCCCTTTCTTTTCTGTTGCTGAAACACCAACTTTTCAACATTATCTGTCAGCAAGATTTTGTGCTCTCATACTACATTTTTTCCTTCCAGTCAACAAATCCTTGATACAATTCATCTAACAAATCAAAAGTCTCCGCCACGACCACTGCAGAACTATCGTGGACAAGCATTATATTTTGTTTGCAGCACGAATCAAAAGGTAAAGGCGAGGTATGTAAATTTTATGTAATACAGTTAATCTATAGTTAATGAGAAGATTCCAAATCATTATGACCACTCGAGTGAAATCATTATTAGCCGCACTTGAAGGGGGGGGGAGGACATATCAAACTTTTATACCATCATTTCACACGAAATCACCACCGCCATTCCTATTTTACCATTCTTTCGTTCGTCTCACCACCATTCGCATGCCTTCACTCGAAAAACTTACTTTGCACAGAAGTTGTTACTCAACTCTTTGAAGGTGTATTTTACCGAGCTGGTAGCTATGGGAGGCTTGTTATACGGTATGCACCCGCCACGACAGCCCTATTAGAACACTATCCAGTAGCCTATCAAATTTTTCTGCAGGCAGGATGGATCAGTTATTTTCAGAGAATCCAATGGTATGATCAACAACAGGTTCTCTAGTTTGCTCAAAATCTCCAGGAAGACCATTCCATTGTTCAAGGGGTTCGGATTTTAGTTACAGAAGAAGATATAGTGTAGGTTTTGGGTCTCCCTACCAATGACATTCGCATGTTCAGCCGCAAACATATCATCCTGAATTCCCAGCAGGATTTCCTCTTGCCAGGGGAACAAATTGAATCTAAACGTCGGGGTGTCCGACTCAGCTTGTTTCCGCCTCCATGGACAGAAGTTGCAAAATTCGTCAAACACTACCTTATCTGCAAAGGCCGGTACCAAGTAGTCTACCAACACGATTTTGTCCTATTGTCTCATTTACGGCATAATAGATTGGTGAACATTCCTTATTATTTGCTCGGTTGTCTTAAAAATATGTCACACTACTGTAAAAAGGCTAAATATCCTGCCCTTTCACTCACCCATCACCGTCTCGTTCAAYTGCTTATCCAAAAGGGTTTTKCCCAACAAAACCYTCCACTAAACAACCCACCTATAGAYCCCYAAGAAGCCGCTGAAATTCCTGAAAATCTTCAGGAACAACAACCACAAAACCCTCCAGACTCTCYAGAAATACCTAACAGTCYACCTACAGAAYCAATCAGTCCAATTAACCCCCCTACCATACCAAGWYYGCCCCACACTTTACCAGAATCATCCACTCCTGCCCTTCATATTCTTAGCRATGATTCTGAGCCAGACAATTCTCCCTGCCCCATCATTGAGGAAAAACCCCCACGAAAAYGAAAGMAAATTCCYTTCTTTCCRCCCTTTTTACAAAGAAAAYGAACAAGGGCCTCAAYAAGGSCAGYCRCTACTRCCACYWCCMTAGACCCCCAACCYAYCCRACTAATACCCCGTACACCTCCAACCTCCCAAATGYCGRAATCTTTGCCTATTCCACCCACGGGCACTGAAACACAAGAACCAGATGCCCAGGGTGTTGCGACATCATCTGTTTCAAATCAAGTAGTTGAAACACAAGAACCAGCTACCCATTCAGTAGCTGAAACACAAGAACCAGCTACAGCTGAAACATAAGAACCAGCCATAGCTGCCACACAAGAACCAGCTACAGCTAAAACACAAGAACCAGCTGCTGATACTGATACTGAGATACAGGAATCAAAGGTCCAGGGTGCTGCAACATTACTTTCCTTACATCAAGAAGATGAAACACAAGAAGCAACTGCCGATCCTGTAGTTGCTCCATAAGAACAAGCTAGTGCGGTTGTGACTACTACACAAGAACCAGTCACTCCTCAACCAGAACCAACTATGGCCTCTGTCTTAGAATAAAATGAGTTCCTAAAATCTGAACTGGAAGCCTACAAGCAAGAGCTAGCCGCAACAAAGGAAGCCTATGAGACGAAACTTAATTTGTATGCCCTAGCTCGCACAACAACCATGTCAGAAGGAACTACAACAGAGAATCCGTGTAGAGAATATATGTGATGTCAATGTGGGGACATCTACTATCAAGCAGGCTACAAAGTAATTCAAATCCCAATGCCAGGAGCTTCCCCTGCTCCTTCAACTTTTGCAGTCAAAGAAGAAGAACCTGCTGTTACACAAGAACCAGCTATAGCTATCACACAAGAACCAGCTACAGCTGAAACACAAGAACCAGCAGGACCTTCCAAAATTGAGACTGAACCCTGGCCTGCAACAAATGTCAAATCTAAAACCCCTGCTTTTGTTAATAAAGTCGTACAAACAGTGCCTATTGAGGAATATGCCCCTCCCAGCCAGATCAATACCCACACCCTTGTGGAACAGGCCACTCAGACCCTACCTCAGCTTACTACTTGCAACGCTAAAACACAAACTCAGCCATGGGATGAGCAGGCAATAATAGAAAAATGAAAAAAAGGGTCTGCTGCTACACAGGCCAAAAGCCTGCAGGAACACAGACAAATATGGATAAATCATACCTACTCAAATTGGGAAGATTTGGAGCAAACACGTCAGGAAGCTCGTGCCCTTAAGAAACAGAGCAAAGAGTTAAAAGGTAGATTGCTCCTGATATTTGACTTGGCACAAAAGCTATTGGCTGCAAGGAAACCATCCTGCAATTACTCCTTGTTCCTCAAGGAACGACTTACATGGTTTCAGATCAAATCAATCACAGAAGGAAGACCCCATGCAGTGCTATATCCAGCAGATTTTGTCAAAACCTTTGCAGAAGCCTCTGCTATGGATTAGCACCTCCTCTGTGAGGCATATTTTCATAATGAGGCCATCCCTGAGAACAGACAGCTGAACCTTAATCCTCTTGTCGGTGACATCCAGATTCGAGAATTCACCTCCTTTCTCCACGATCAGATTATATGGCAGGATGACTTCCTAGCTGCCAAGCACAATGAGGATAACCGCCTTCTCTGGATAAGACCAGAACCACAAAATGCAGCCACCTTTGTTACAGAATATTATCAGTTTTTAAAGAAACCAGGGATGACTGAACACGTTCAACAACTACAATCAACAGTGCTTTAGGATTGTCAACACTTCATCAGATCCACAGAGATTGCTGCCCTACAGGAAAACAACTTGTTTTGGCAGCAATCTACTGAGAAAAGACATAAACACAATCCTTTTAGCCCTACTAATCTCGAGATAGAAATCTCCAGGGTACCTAACTACATAAAGTGTGTTCAGCAATGTGTTGAAAGCTGGATAGGGTATCAGTTTTATTTTCCTATCCTCTGGTTGCTAGCAGAGAGATATCAAATCCATTATGAGTTTCCTAAGAAGATAGAAACAACAACTTGGCAAAGGTTACAACGCGTCCAAGGGTTCAGAGCTCCAACAGACAACACCTCCCACAGCTACTACTTGAGTAACTTGCATGCTCAGAGTCAGTATTCAGATTCTGATTTAGAGTGAATTTGCCTAAGGACATGCAACATTTTAAGTTGGGGGCGATGTTAGGACCATACAATGCACCTTTTTGCCCATACTTTTTGCCATCATTACACTCTTATTTCACGCACATTAAAACTCATATTATCACTTTACCCTATCTTTCCAAAGGTATACAACGTCTCTTCTCTTTACTATATTTTTAATCTGTTTTGCATATAATTTTACATTACTCTCGTACTTGACCTTTGATCAGAAATGTATAAGTGCTGAAACAGTTCGAACTGCAGATTAGCATTGAGGCCTGTTGCTGAAACAGCAAGAAGCTGTTACACAGCCTGTAGACTACGATGCTGAAACAACAACTCACAGAAGTTGTTACACAGTCCGTGGTCGACGATGCTAAAACACAAAAGAAGCTGTTACACAGTCCGTGGTCGACGATGTTGAAACATAGAATAAGCTATTACACAGTCTGTGGTCGATGATGCTGAAACACAGAAGAAGTTGTTACACAGTCTGTGGTCAACGATGCTGAAACACAGAGGAAGTTGTTACACAGTCAGTGGTCAACGATGCTGAACAACAACTCACATAGATTGACCACAACGGCTTCACTGTGAGCTAAGCATCAACCATCGTTGCTGCCTGAGAAGTGCTGAAACAGTCAGAACGCAAATCTCGTGGTTGAAACAGCCCACGATTTGCGATGCCGAAACAACATACAATAGCAGAAACAAGAAACAAATAAAGAAGCTGTTACTCCAGCCGCAACAACAAACACCTCACTCAACACTTGTAATAGCATTCTGTTGTGAGAGACTATGATACCCTATTCCAGTTTATAAATTCGATCTGACTAAGAATAGGACTCAGATATACACTTGTAATTTGTTGATCAATTGTATCGAAGGGATTCTCCTCTTTAAATAAGAGGAAATCATCATTCGATGGGCATCTTCGGTTTTTGGTACTAAGAAGGGTTTACATAGAAGGACGTACTTCATTTTAGATTGTAATATGATACATTGACAGATGAATAAAAGACTGTTCTGAGCATTCCTCTCTAGCCTTTTTGTTTCAGAGGAATCTTGTGAGAAGGGAGGCCCCACCTTCTTCACAAGATTCACCCATTAATTTTGTAGTGTGTTAGTGTGATCTCTGTTTATGCCTTGATTAAATTTTGTTTTGTTGAAACACTATTTTATTGAATTCTGTTTTGTTGAAACACTACTTTACTAAACTCTGTCTTGCTGAAAACTCTGCTTTACTGAACGTTACATTGTTTTCATGTGATTCATGCTTGGGTAACTGTTAATCATTTTAGTTAGCAATCCTGTTTGATGAATTTATGAAAACTTTGTAATCAGAAACAGGTGTTGAAGTTTCCTGCTTAGGAAATAGGGTCCTGTTCTCTGTTAGAGATAGTTAGTCTTCAGTGCATTAATGAGTTTATGAAAGTGTGCTAATCAGAAACAGGTGCTGAAGTTTCCTTCTTAGGAAATATGGTCCTATTCTCTATTAGAGATAGTTAGCCTTCAGTGCATTAATGAGTTTATGAAGTGTGCTAATCAGAAACATGTGTTGAAGTTTCCTGCTTAGTAAATAGGGTCATGTTCTCTGTTAGAGATAGTTGGCCTTCAGTGCATTAATGAGTTTATGAAAGTGTGCTAATCAGAAACAGGTGCTGAAGTTTCCTGCTTAGGAAATAGGGTCTTGTTCTCTGTTAGAGATAGTTAGCCTTCAGTACATTAATGAGTTCATGAAAGCGTGCTAATCAAAAACAGGTGTTGAAGTTTCCTGCTTAGGAAATAGGGTCTTGTTCTCTGTTAAGAGATAGATAGCCTTCAGTGTGTATGTCAATTATTTCAGTTAAGCAATGAGTTCATGAAGTGTGATGATCGGAAACAGGTGTTGAAGATTCATGCTTTGGGAATAGGGTCCTGTTCTCTAGTTACAAAATAGTTGGTCTTTCCTGTTGCAGTACCTTTTTTTTATTTTAATGTAATCCATGATTCTTCAATTAATCATTTCTTTAAACTTTGAGCTCTACAATAGGTAGATTGCTTTCCTGTACTTCAAGTTAGAACTTCAGTTTGTTCAAGGCAAGTGTGATTAATATAGTTTTTTTTACAACTCTAGGTTGATTTTGAGATTGAGCATATATAGTGCATGGTTACCTTTGAAATAAATAGACTTCCCTGGGTTGACAATTTATGTAGCACTTGATTGTTTAGATTAAATAAGCAATTATAGTGACTAACACATGCATTTCGATGATATAAGAGAAAAACATTCTCCAAACTTCGTCCTAGATTTCAATTGAAATCAAGGTATTGATATTGTTTCAGATCCATGCAAACAAACCCCAAGTGTGAGAAACACACAAGGCCCTCATAAAAATGGTCATTTGGGTTAAATAAAGAGATCAAAATTGAGATGAAGAGCAAGAAATCTGTGATCAGAAGAATTGGGTACATGGAATCGATGGATCAACAACAACCCACAATACCAGCACTATCTCAAGTGGGTTTTGGTGCAAATCCATACATATCCCCTCCCTTTGGTGGTCCTCCACACCCACAACTAGCATCATACCATCAACAACTTGAAGCATTTTGGGGTAACTAGATGAGGAAGGTGGAGTAGGTGCAGGACTTCGAAACCCATAGCCTGCCTCTAGTTATAATTAAGAAGATCACGAAGGCAGGCGATGATGTCAATATTATACAGAGGAACTGATGATGTTTGTCAATGCATGTGAGATGTTCATATTGGAATTGACCACGAGTACATGGATTCATATCAAGGAGAACAAGAGAAGATGTTTTCATAAGACTGACATAATTGCACCATTAGTAAGACTGATAAATTTGATTTCCTTGTTGATATTGTGCTTAGAGATGAATTCAAGGATGAGGGGCTAGTGATCCCTAGAGCTGGACGTCGAAGTAATAACCAAGTAAAAGCATGGGAAATGCTTAATCAAGGGTTTTGCAATATTACTAAACAATACGTTAACATTTATTATTCATCGATATACTTTGCGTGTTTCAGAAAATATAAGGTAAAATTCAGAGGGGGCACCTGTTTTTTATTATTATAGCTCTCTATTGTAAATTTATTTTTTCTTTTTAAAGAAACAAGCATGACAGGAAGTGGCATGAATATCTGTAGCATTTCTGTGTATTCACAGATTTTGGAGGTCAAATGAAGAAGTCTTATCAAATAGAAACTAGGACATCAGGCAGTGGCATGAATATTTGTAGCATTTCTATGTATCCATAAATTTGAATTATTTGAACCCATATTTAAAACCCATTTCAAACACTTCAATGGGTTGTTATTTGGATTCAAATAATGAATTTGGTGGGGTAGGAGCCTAGGAGGGGAAAGAAGCCTGCAGTTCTACTCAAGCATGGATGCACATATATTTGGAATAAACGCCAACATAATTCATATTGATGGTGCTTTCCTGCATGTTTGACAGTCCAATCTACTCTTGCCACAGTTGGTGGCTTTAAAGTGAGAAAAATAAATTGGTGTTAATGACAATGATTTCCTGAATCCCAATGCGATTCTAAGTGTCTGTCACCAGCCAACCTCATTTTATTTATCCCGTATCTCTCCCATGTAGTCTCTGGCCATTTTTCATCTTCATCTTTCCCATCTTCTGCCATTTCATCATACTTTTTTGTGAAGGAGGGATTGTTTGTTGGTAGTTTACAAGGCGGTCGATGCTACCATGTCCAGGCTACCTTGTGTGCATATCGTGTGGGAATGTCAACTAAGGTGTATTATATTTTATAGGTTACGACGATGAGACAAGGTCGTCTAGATCGTGGGATAGTTATAATGCAAAAGATTGAGAACTGCATTCTTGTATGTTGAAGAGACATTCTTTACATTTAATGCATTTGAAATTATCTTCATTCTTATCTTCACTATAATATACAAGGAAATTGAGCCGATAATCTATTATTTATTTCTAGACCATCCAAAAAAAACACATATTTGATCTTTTAGTCACATAACCCTTTAGATTTATGTTGCGTGCTTTAGAGGTATGCTAGCTACTAGTCCCTACCGAAGGCATAGAGGGACTATAAAAATCGATAATTCGTTGACTTCATATTAGTTTGTCCTTTGACCAAAAATATTTTCATAATATCTATTGTTGGAGCTAGGGAACTAAAAACATTGATTTCTATATAATAAAAAATACCATATCTGCCATGATCTAACTGGATAACAGATTGGAGGTCTTATTGCTAGCTTTGCTATTCCCAATGTTTGATATGCTAGCATATCCAAAGTTTTTTTGATCATATATAGTCTTTCTGAGTTGTTATTAGTCCCTGTTTTTTTCTTGAAATGTTTGGATATCCAAAGTTTTGAAGATAGATAGTCAGTTTTTTATAAGTTGACTTCATATTAGTTTGTCCTTTGAATAATTTTTTTTTACTTACATAGGCTCTATTGTTCGAACTATTGTTACTAATTGTTTTTTTATTATTGTTATAAAATAATATAATAAATGTTTTTTTGGTACGTAAGAGACCTGCCACACTGCATTCTTTCTTGAATGTTTACAGAGCAGTTCTGACAGACTTAAATGTTTACCTAACAGGCTTCATAGCCTTATATGTTTACTTGGCAGGCCTATTACAAGACATTTTCTTCCGTTTTTTTTTATATGCAATGTTCTCTGTAGTCAATGTGGGCAATATTGTTCTTCAGCGAAATTGTTGGTTCACTGGTTCATGCTTGCTTCTTGCATGTTCACTAATTTCTTATTTGTGTGTTGTTGTTGTTCTTGTTTGCCTGTTGGTCTTGTTGTAGTTTGCATGCTTGGGGTTATGAAACCATGATTGGAACTGCCCTTTTGTCATCCCCCATTGAAGGGTGGGTTTGAGTGCCATGTTTATTTTCACTTGATATTTGCAGTTTGTAGGTGGGAAATTTGACTACTGAGAATGCCTAAGTCTAAATCCTATTGAAGAACATCTTTGTATGTGAGGAGAAAATATGATTTATTTTTGTGATGCGTCACTGTTTCTATGATGGAGGTAGGCTCTGTGTCGAACATTGGCCTTTGGATGGTCCTGCCAGCTTTGAATTTTACCTGACAAGTCTCACAACCTAAAATATTTGGTTAACAGATGTGTTGCAATACATTTTCCTCTGAATTTTTTGATACAATCTTGTGTGTAGTGAATTTGGCCAATATTGTTCTTCACCGACATTCCTGGTCAACTGGTTGGTGCTTGCTTCTTTGTTCGATGGATGCTTCTTATTGTTGTTTGATTCAACTTTGCAGGGTTCAGGTCCTGCGGTTGCAGTTGGGCCTTTTGGTGCTTCTTAACTAGGTTGTTATTTTCTTCTTTCTCTTGTTTGCTTAAGCTTTGCGATGTTGGGGAGTTGATGTAAATTGCATCTCTTACAGCTTCAACCAGAGTTTGTTGGGCTCCAACTATATTTCATAGCTGACGATGTTTTTCCCATGGTTAATGTCTTCCTGTGGCTTCATAGTTACGAGAGTAAGTGTTGTTGTCTGAATGATAAAGTTCTTCTCTCCCTTTCTTTTTCCTCTTGTAAACTTTCCCATTTTTTCCTTTTGTTCTTCCACTCTATTATGTGTTTTTGGTTCTATACTTTGCCACGTTTATGTAGTCGCGGGTTCCTGAGGTGGCCAATTGAAAAATTGTGATCTCCATCTATATCTTCATATCACAAGTTCGATCGACCACCGTTCGTTTGCATACTTCACCAATTTTATGAACGCGGGTTCGTGGATAAGTTCTATCGAACTATGGTAACTCGTTTTCGGGGTATACATCTTACACCCAGAACTTTCGTGCTCTACAATTCGACCTCTGACTCCTTGAACTTGCAACCCTGCCTCTACCTACGATGACTTTGTCTATCCGACCTGCCTTTCCATACTTAGTTGAGTCTTCAAATATTCATGGGTTCACACGTTCCCGAGTTAAAAAAAGTTTAAAATCATTTTGTCGCTCCCCTCCATCCCCGCCACCTTCCGCCCTTCCCAATGCACATTAATTATGCTTTTAAAAGTGAAAACCAACCAGACAGGGTCGAAAATATTGGCTTTAATAAGTGGAAATCTCGAGGACATCTCCCATTAAAATGCATAAACATGTGAATATTATGGGATCTGATAATTTTTTTTGCTTGCATTTTGAATTTGCAAAAAAATTATTGGTTATTTTAGTTTTTTAAAGGCATCATCATAGTAACAATGCAATACTGTACTACCACGCTGCCATCCATGAACGTGTCATCCACAGAGGTCTTGATGTCATGTCCCTGTTTAATACTATGCATATGTTATAGGTTGTCATATTTGAGAATCTGCTCGGATATGAGAATTTTATTACGTGCTATATGTTGGAAGATTGGTTGTTGTCATTGATGTCAACCCTAGTCATGGGTTTTGGACCGCAATATTGATGAAGGTATTTGGACATGAAGGAAAATGCACATGCAGATACAACACTCATGGATATATAGTATACATCATGTTGTTTCCGGTGGTATGTGGCACATCACGTGGATCCTCATGGTTGAGGAGAAATGAATTTTTGAATATGACAAAGTGAATTGAAGAAGGAAGTACATGTAGGCCCTGAAGATAATTAAAGAAAAAAATTACAAAATAAGAAAGTGGCAGGTTGGCCCTAATGTTAAAAGGAAGTGACATAAATGGTATAAATACCTATATTTATACATTCATTTGATACACAAGTCGAATTTCAAAGAAAATCAGAAGTAAAGAAGGTTGGATTTCAAGGGAGGATGAAGTCTTTTGGTGATGTGTTCTATGGTATGTTATTTTCAGGTCATCTTACCATTTTTTCTATAAAACAATTTCTAGAACGATTTCGATGGTGAAATTGCTATTATTGAGAATACATATCAAGGTACATTTGGTAAAAGTTTCATCTCTTGATTCTCTATAATTATGGAGGTACACTCTATGGAAGATAGGGTTTTTGACCAGTCCTGAAGCTAGTCAATAAACAGGTGTTCTGGGTAAAATAGTCATAACTTCTTTATAGAAAATCCAAATTAAGTGGGACCAATTTCATTATAAAGAGTACGGACATTAGTTTCTTGTGTGTGAGTTTTAGAATATGATGTTAAGTATTGAGCGTGGGGCATTCTGTACAAGTTTGCTCTACTAAATAAACCATAATTGAATAAAGTCTACCATTCTTTCTATAACTTCTTCTTGGGGAGGATTCAAGGAGTGAAACTTGGAGGAGTTTTAGAGAATACATTGAGTAATATTATCTATAGGATCAAATTATTCCAATAATTGAATAATTACAAAATTTGAAGAAGTCTCACGAATCATTATCATGATCTATGTGATGGTTGGTTGATGGTGATGATTTAATGTAAAGTTTTATTATCTCTCATATATTCTTGGGTGGAAGGAATGGGAAAGAATGGAGAGTTCAACCCTCTCTTGATATTGGAGGATTGTATCTTCCTCTTGGAGGTTTATCCCTCCCTTTACATTTGGAAGCTGTAGCTACCTTTGGAAGTCATTACTTCCCTTGACCAATAACTATTGATTATTTCTCATATATTGTGCATGGTGTATTGTGGTGTATTGATGTAACTCTTATACTATTGTTCATTGATCATTGGATATAATTGAATGATTTAAGTATAATTTGAATTTTTTTTTAAATTGCACTTGATACCGATTCACCCCCCTCTCAGTATCAACAATTGGTATTTGAGCAGGTTGCCTTCAGAATAATTTAACAACTGGAAGGAAAATCCCGAGCAGAGATGGATGACCATGAGAAGATTTCAAATGGGATTCAAAAATTTTATGGAATAAATTATGCATACTGGAGTGATAGAGTGAAAACTTACTTAACGTATTTGGGAGTATACATTTGGTACTCAGTTGTAAATGGATATGTAATCCCAAATAATGCTCCAATTGATCCAAATGAGAAGAAGCTTATGAGTTGTAATTCAAAAGCCAAACATGTTATTCTAGCAGCATTGTCACCAACCATTACTAGCAAAGTGATGGGGTTCAGCACTGCTAAAGAGGTATGGGACAAACTCAAGAGTATCTACGATGGTGATCCAAAAGTTAAGCAGGTCAAGCTTCAACGACATAGAGCAGAATTTGAAAATTTGAAAATGAATGAAAATGAAGATATTGCAACCTATATTTTTAGAGTTGATGAAGTTGTTAATGTTATCAGAGGATTAGGTGAAGAGATCGATGAATCGTTGGTTGTACAAAAAGTGTTTAGATCACTTCTCTTGAAGTATGATGCTAAGGTCTTTGCCATTGAAGAAACTAGGGACTTTACCAAAATGACAATGGATGAATTACATGGGTCCCTTATAGGATATGAAATGAGAACAGGTACAAAAAGTGACCAACCAAACAATGAAGTAGCCTTTAAAGCCATAAAGAGGAAAAAAGACAAGGATAATGACCTTGATGAAGAAATATCAAATTTCGTAAGAAGGTTCCAGAAGTGAAGTGGAAGATACAAAGGTAAGTCTCCTCTGAAATGCTTTAACTGTGGTAGAATATAACATATTGTTGAAAACTGCTACTATAAAAAGAGAAGTCTCAACAATAAAAAGAGCTTCTACTCCAAGGATGATGACATCTCCTTAGATAAGAGTGATGAAGAAGATAATGACGAAGGAGAAGTCCTCTTCATAACCCAAGAAACCTAGGATGATGATCACAAGAATTCTAAAGAAGAAGAAATCATTTGTGAAGAAGATTTAGATGAAGAAACCAACTTTGACTCCTTTTGGGGATACAAAGACAATGCAGAGAGTGAACAAGAATATGAGAATCTTGAAAAGTTGAAGCATGTTGAAATTGAAAATAGAAAGCTTAGAAACACAAACATAATAATAAAAGGTGAATTGAGTAGTTGTGAAGAAGAGAATTACAAGCTTGAAAAGACCATTAATAGATTGAAAGAACAATTAGAAGATTATGAGAAATTGAAAGAAGAATTGGATCACACAAAAGGGGACCTACTATTGACAATAGAAAAGTTGAAGAAGTTTGAAAAAAGCACTGAAAAATTAGATGAGATCCTTAGAAATCAAAGATCTCCAAATGACAAGACAAGACTAGGATACAATGACAGTTTGAAGACAACAAAACACGAGAAGGAAGTTGACAATGATGAAACCAACACTCCAGAACAAGTTGAACAACAAGATAGAAGACTAGAATTCAGAAAGAATGAGACATCAAGAAGATCCTCTCCAATCAGGTATGAAAGCAATCATTATGAAGGAAACTACAGAAGAATAGATTGTGAACCCAGATGAACCACACCATAAAGAAGATCACTTACTCCCAGGTATCAAAATTTCTTTCTTGGACATTGTTATACTTGTGGAAATTGTGGACACAAGGAAATCAATTATAGAATCGATGAAAGGAATAACTATGCAAGCTACATGAATGGTGAAAATAGTAGATATGGAAATGCTCGTAGACCTATCAACATAAATTATAATCCATTTGACCCATTAATGGATCAAAAAATTGTATGTTACAAGTGCAATAATCTTGGTCATAAAGCACGAGATTGCAGAGAGATGAAGGAAGATAATCATATGCCAAATGTCTGTATATCAACTAAAACATGGAAAAGGAAAGAAATTCCACAAAATGAAAACTGTCAAATAGCATTGGTCACTAAAGAATGCAAAGAAGAAGATAAATGGTTCATAGACAGTGGGTGTTCATCTCATATGACCAGAGATCAAAGAAAATTTGTCAGCTTAAAGAAAAAGGGTGGAAATGTTGCATTTGGAGATGACTCATCTACCAAAATACTTGGAAAAGGAACTGTAAAGCTTGGAAGTGAAAATATAAAAGTAGGAAAAGTCCTATTGGTTGAATATCTGAAGCATAATCTCTTTAGTGTCAGCAAAATATTTGATCAAGGATACACTCTTACGTTTGACTCCCGAAAATGTAAAATCAGAGAAAATAACTCAGGGAGATGGGTTGCAACTGCAACAAGAATACCGAACAACATATACATCTTAGACATGAAGAAGAGAGAGAATATAGAAGCCACACAAAAGGATTCCAAGGAAGAAAAAGTCCCAAAGACCAAAAATAAGGATGAAGTATTATTGAGTGCCACATGTTCAGGGGGAGAAACCAAAAATAAGAGATTTACCTTTTGCCATTAAACTCAGGGGGAGAAACCCTACCCTTTTCCATTGATCTCAAAGGGGGAGATAAATTGAGATCATGATGATAGGGGGAGCATGAGTGTTTCCATCAATGAAAAAGGGGGAGAATGTTGGAAGATTGGTTGTTGTCATTGATGTCAACCTTAGTCATGGGTTTTGGACCACAATATTGATGAAGGCATTTGGAAATGGAGGAAAATGCACATGTAGATACAACACCCATGGATGGATAGTATACATCATGTTGTTTCTGGTGGTATGTGGCATATCACGTGGATCCTCATGGTTGAGGAGAAATGAATTTTTGAATATGACAAAGTGAATTGAAGAAGGAAGTACATGTAGGCCCTGGAGATAATTAAAGAAAAGAATTACAAAATAA
>JZKD02S1590581.1:814046-827946 GCA_000966675.3 Picea glauca | reverse complement strand
GTGAACTGAACAACATCCTACAAATTGGGAGATGATTTACATTTGAACCAGAAATAATCTATTAATATATACTAATATGAATAATATTGGAGTAAATATAAAAAACGTTCTCTTAGCCAAAACTTAGCCAATTATCTGGCCACCAGGTCTCGGGTTTGCGGTATCCAACACCTATGTCCCATGTTCCGTCATATACTTCTTGCAGCCAAAGAACTTTCATGATCTTTAATTTATGCTTTTACTAGTGATAACTCATGAGGGGTTCAAAAAGATTGGCATTAATAAAGGAACAATAGATTTTCTTCTGTGATATACTTAGCCTTTTTCCCATTTTCTTCTTCCTGTCGATTATCGCTTTCTGGTTATATACTTACTTGCCTTTCTATGATCGTGGGTTCCAAGGTTGTCAGGCTGACATATCTTCGTCTCCATCTATATCCTCACATGACGAATCTGACTGACCGATGTTCCTTTCCATACTTAGCCAATTTTATGGTCGTGGTTGGCGCTTTTGAACTATGTTGCTTCTTGTTCCATTACATACATCTTGCACTCAAAACTTCCATGATTTCAATGAAATTTGTGAACCGAACAACATCCTGCAAATTGGGAGATGATTTATATTTGAGCCAGAAATAATCTATTAATATGTATTAATATGAATACTATTGGAATAAATATAAAAAAAATTCTTGGCCAGTACTTAGCCAATTATCTAGCCACTAGGTCTCGGGTTTACAGTATCCAACACTTATGTCCCCCATTCCATCATATACATCTTCCAGCCAAAGAACTTCCGTGATCTGCAATTTATTCTTTTACTAGTGAGAACTCAACAGGGGTTCGAAATGATTGGCATTAATAAATGAAAAGTAGATTTTCTACTGTGAGATACTTAGCCCTTTTCCCCTTTTCTTCTTCCTGTCCATTATCACTTTCTGGTTATATACTTAGTCGCCTTTCTATGATCATGGGTTCCAGGGTTGGTGGGCTAACATATATTCATATACATCTATATCCTTACATGACGAATCCAACCAACCGTTGTTCCTTTCCATACTTAGCCAATTTTATGGTTGTAGTTGTTGGGTTGGCGCTTACGAACTCGGCTGCTTCTTGTTCCAGGATATACATATTGCACTCAAAAATTTTGTGATCTACAATTCTATCGTGAAATCCTCGAACTCAAAAGCTTCACTCTACGAGGGTTCACAAATGTCTCAAAGTATCTATCGTTTCCTTCCATCCCCACTAACTTCACATCCTTCCTAATATACATTAACTATGCTCTTACTAGTGACAACTGAACACACTGGTATGAAAGAATTGGCACCAAGACCTCCGCCATATACAAATTGACTACCAGACTCTGATATTGTCCCCTCTTCTGTGTTACACATTATGCATTCAAATGTTTTGAGATATACAATTTGACTGTCGGGGCCCCACGTCTTATGGGGAGACCTTGTCACCTTATTTTGGGTCCTCGCGTTGGCGGGTTCATGAAATATCCAAATCATAGTCACAATTTCGTGTTCTACCCATCCTCGTACTTCTTTCCAAATATGCAACACCAAAGGTCTAATACTAAAATTCCATCATGCAAAAACCGTAAATATCATCATTAATAAGAAAAAGTCTCGATGACTAACCATCCCTACAGAACTTGTCCAGAAAAATGAAAAGAACATTTTGCCAGGTAATGGAAAAGATATTAAAAATTTCAATATATTAGCGAAAACAAGTCTGGGCCAGTGTTTCCCTGTTCCATACTTGGGACAATTTTTTGATTACGGGTTCCTGGATTGACGGCCTCAAAATTGTGTTTTGAATCTTCCGCGAGTTGCAAACAGTGCTCGAAGTTCTGCAATATACAATTTGTTCGCTGGAATGCCCCGTCACGAGCCCAACCATCTACCATTTTTTCCCTTTCTATTGCTTATGGATTTCAATGAAATTTGCGAACCGAACAAGATCCTCCAAAATTGGAATATGTTTTACATTTGGACTAGAAATAATCTATTAATATATATTAATATGAATACTATTGGAATAAATATAAACACTTTCTCTTTTAATTTTTCTTTTTTTCTCCCCCTCAATTATGCCTTTGTGGTTCTATATTTAGTCGCATCTATATGATCATAACCTCTTGGATTCGCAAATTGGCAGCTCTTTGTCTATATCTTCACACCATGAACCTGACCGACCGCGGTCCCTTTCAATACTTAGCCAATTAACTGACCATTGGGTCCCAGATTTGTGGTCTCCAACACTTATGTCTCTTGTTCTGTCATATACATCTTGCACCCAAAGAAATTTCGTGATCTGCAATTTATTTTTTTACTAGTGAGAACTCACTAGGGGTTTCGAAAAAATTGACATTAATAAACGAACAATATATGTTCTTCTGTGAGATACTTATCCCTTTTTCCCTTTTCTTCTTCCTGTGTATTATCTCTTTCTAGTTATATACTTAGTCGCCTTTCTATGATCGCGAGTTCTAGCATTGGCGGGCTAACATATCTTCATCTCCATATATATCCTCACATTATGAATCTGACTGACCATTGTTCCTTTCCATACTTAGCCAATTTTATGGCCACGATTGTCGGGTTGGCGCTTTCGAACTCTGTTGCTTCTTGTTCCATGATATACATATTGCACTCAAAACTTCTATGATCTACAATTCCACCGTAGACTCCTTAGTCATTTTTCCCTTTTCTTCTTCCCGTGTATTATCACTTTCTGGTTATATACTGGGTCGCCTTTCTATGATCGCGGGTTATAGCATTGGCGGGATGACATATATTCATCTCCATCTATATCCTCACATGATGAATCCAACCGACCACTGTTCCTTTCCATACTTAGCCAATTTTATGGTCATGGTTGCCGGGTTGGCGCTTTTGAACTCTGTTTCTTCTTGTTCCATGATATACATCTTGCACTCAAAATTTCTGTGATCTACAATTCCATCGTGGACTCCTCGAACTCGCAAGCTTCACTATACCACGGTTCACAAATGTTTCAAAGTATCTGTCGGTGCCTTCCATCCCCACTAACTTCCCATCCTTCCTAATATACATTAATTATGCTCTTACTAGTGACAAATGAACACACTGGTATGAAACAATTGGCACTCGGTCCTCCGCCATATACAAATTGACTACCGGATTCTGACATCATCCCCTCTTCCTTGTTACAGATTATGCATTCAAATGTTTTGAGTGATACAATTTGACCGTTGGGGTCTCATGTCTTCTGGGGAGATCTTGCCACCCTATTTTGGATCCTCGTGTTGGCGGGTTCACGAAATCTCCAATTCCTAGTCATTGTTTCATGTTCTGACCATCCTCGTACTTCTTTACAAATATGCAACACCAAATTTTTAACACTAAAACGCCATCATGCAACAACCATAAGGATTGTCATTAATAATCAGAAGTCTCGAGGACTAACCATCCATACAAAAATTGTCCAGAAACATGTAAAGAAGATCTTGCCAAGTAATGGCAAAGCTATTACAAATTTCAATATATTAGCGAAAACAAGTCCGGGCCAACGTTTCCCTATTCCATACTTGGACACTTTTTCGATTGCGGGGTCCTAGATTTACGGCCTCAAAATTGTATTTAGAATCTTTCGCAACTTGTAAACAGTGCCTAGAGTTCTGCGATATACAATTTGTCCGTTGGAATGCCCTGTCACGAGCCCAATCATCCGCCGTTCCTTTCAATACTTAGCCTCAAATTTGTTGTATTTCCATGACATTGTACATTTATTGTGTATCGAGTCCACCCTTCCGTTTCCCTGTTTCATACTTAGACACTTTTTTTATTGCGGGTTCCCGGACTGGCGGGCTTAGGATTGTGTTTCCAATGTTCCATGACTAGCAAACAATACCTGGAGTTCCGCGATATACAGTTTGTCCACAGGAATGCATCATCATGCCCACTTCCATGTTACACGTTATGCAGTCAACACTCCCCAGAGATACAATTTAACCCTCGAGCCCTTACCTTTGTTGGTTGTATCTTGTAGCCCTATTTTGAAGCGTCACCAACTACTTTCGATAATTATCCATTCCTTGCTTGTTGTTTCCTGTCCCCACCACCTTCCTACTTCTCTTTGTAAATGAAATTGGAAATCTTTAATGCTAGCACTTCAATGTGCATGAACATTAAACATGTCATTAATGACTGAAAGGGTCTGTCATATACAAATATACTGCTGGACTCCCATATCATCCCCTCTTCTGTGGTACACATTTTTCATTCAAGTTCCGAGACATACAATTTGACTCTCGAGAAGTCATGTCTCTTGGGGAACCATTGTCACCCTAATTCTGAAGCCTGTCTGACGACTTTCCACACTTTCCCATTTCATGGAATCTCTTTCGCGGTTCCTCGGGTTAGAGGGTTCACGAAATATCCACTTCTTAGGCACTGTTTACTATGTCCGACCAAGGTTTAATGCTAATAGTTCATCATGCAACAACCATACAAACCGCCATTAAAAAGAAAAAGTGTCGACAAGACAGTGAAATTTAATTAAATCTCGACTCCTCAAATTTAAATTAATTTATCTTCTCTTATTTTCTCTTTTCTGCCTAGAGACACGCAGAAAAGATCTTGCCACACAATGGGATATATATTACAAGTTTCAATATATTAGTGAAAATGAATCCGCCCAACCATTTCTTTATTCCATACTTGAACCACTTTTTTGATTGCGGGTTCTTGGATAGGCGAGCTCACATTTGCACCTCCATTGTTTTGTGTCCTGCAAATATTACACGGACTTCTGTGATATACAAATTGCCCTCTAGATTGTCCTATCATACCCTCTTTGATGTTATGCATATTGCACTCAAAAAGTTCTGAGACATACAATTTGACCCTTGCACCCTCACCTCCAATAATTGTAGCTTGTAACCCTATTTTGAATCCTGTCCAACCGCTTTCGATAAGTAGACACTCCTTAACTGCTCTTTCCCATCCCTACGACCGTTGTACTTATTTCTTAATATGCAATTAGTAACCTTTCATGCTAACAACTCACCATGCATGAACTGTCAACATTGTCATCGATGAGTGAAACGCTCGAGATCTCCCATTAATACGCATTAAACCAAGATCTGTGGAGAGTTATATTGTCCCTTTCGATTGTTCATCTCAAACATGGGTCGTCATGTTGGCTCGTTCAAGAAATATCCAATGCTTAATTGCTCATTGTTTTATCCACCATGTTCTCACTTCTATGTGTGCAATTACTAGTCTTTAATGTTAACAACGCATCATGCAACAGTCGTCAAAATTGTCATTGATGAGAGAAAGTCTCGAGGATATCTCCCATTCACATGCATTGGACCAAGATTTGTGTTGTGTTATATTATCCCTTCCAACTCTTCATTTCAATCATCGTCTAGAGAAAACAAACGTTCTTGTAAACTTATGGCAGCAGGTCGACAACAATTTTGTGGAGTTACAGTGAATATCTTCGGACGTCAGGACCAAAACTTCCAGTGGTCTAGGGCATACTCTTACTATTCATCCTGTTCCTCCCAGAATGAAGTGATTTGGACCTCTGGAATCACTCGTGCAGGCTGTGTCCCTAAGGTTTTTTACTGTAAGGAGGTGGTCCTTGGTGCGCCGAAAAATATTTCAAGCCAAAGAATTATTCCACTGCGTGACCATTCTCCTATTTCTTTGTCACCTCAGGTCTTCCACAAGATGTTAAAATTGCTAGAGCCAACATTGACCTTTAGAGGACAAGACTGCAAGCAGTTCCTAGAAAAACATGATAACGGGTTGGACATCTTAGTCGAGTTCCTCAAAGACCCGAAAACAATTCCTGAATATATCACAAAGTTGCAAGTAAGTTCCTTTAGAAATCCATTCTGGGAAATTGCTTGGTTGTTTACAAGAATAACAGGACATGAATCCACGACAAACATTTCCCGTATAGTTATTTATATTTTTTACTTCACAGTCAAGGAACAATTCATTTTTGATTGGGGGAAGTTAATTTCCATTGAAATTTGTTCCCAGGTGTCATGATTCAAATAATCGAATAAATTTATATGTCATCCTACTTGATTTTCACACTAGTGCATTAATGTCTATTTCCAAAAATGTCTCTTTCCAAGAAAACAAGCTGTGAATTCGACCCAGTAACATTCTGGTACCAGGCCCTGTGGAGGCACAAGGCCTCCCATTTTTTTTATGAAGTTTTTAATGACTTTGTCTCAGTTTTCAAAGATTTATTGTTAGGGAAGGATGCTCCCTGGATGTCTGGCCAGGCAATCAATTTTTTGAACAGGAAGGGGACACTTGAACAAAAGGAAAATCACAATGTACTAATGGTCTTTGGCTCCAAGGAAAATCATGATTTCCTTCCATGCTACATCATTGACAAGATGTTTGTTACAAAAATAACAAGGCAATACAACCACTGGTTGCATTTTTTCCATGACATGAAAAAAAATAGTTCATTCATTTGTCCTGGAAAGTCGGGGACTTCGTGTGCAGAAACATCAACAAGATTGACGAATTCACAGACCATTTCAAGAACTTGAACCTAACATATGTTGAAAGGATAAAATGGTTCAACCCTAATGGGATTTTTCGAGAACATTTACTAGCATTTGGCTTTAACAACTCTTTTATCCATAGACGTCTGATCGAAGACAGAGACAGTGACGACAAAAATCCTGCTTCTGACGATTGCGGCGTAGAGACATTGCAAAGCATGACTGAATTGTAAAGACAACAGGGAAAAGTATCTGGTGAGAAGAGTGTCCAGTCCCCCGCCAACACTCCCAAGAGCACGACATCACAGAGCATCGCTTCAATGGCCCACCCCAGTAAGAAAGCAACCCAGAAATATTCAAACAGAGGAGGAGATAAGAACCCTTCTCAAACAAAAAATGATAGTTCTCACAAAGTTCCCCTGACGAAGAAGAGAAAAAAACATTGTAGGGCAGGCAGATGAACCCGAAATTGAAAGTGAACAGATGCAACTTGAAATTGAAACTGAGCACATGCACAAAGCTAGTTCCGCAATGGAAATAACTAAGACTGGCATTTTTTATGAAGATGAATCCTTCACATTCCAGAGCATTATTTTTGATAGCCAATCTAAAAATATGGTCATTGAAAAGAGAGATGTAACAAATAAGAAATACAAATCTTGTATAGAGATTAACTTTAGGAAAATGCGGTCGTCCCAAATCTCCCTATTTCACCGTGTAACCGATTATGATCTTGATGATTCCATTGGAGGAATTGAAGTGGAGAATGCCAGACTGAAAGACCATGTCAAGGAATGTGAGGGGGCTTTCATTGCTACCCCAGTTATCCAAAAACAAAGGTATTACTGATAAATCGCAAGTTAGTTTAATGTACTTTTTGCATCGGATCGTTAAGAATGCGAAATACATAAACTTGTTATCTTGTTTGCGGAATATCAAAGGTGACTTTTACTTGATGCTTATTAATGTATAAAGAGATCAGCCATTAATATTCATGCTGCAAGTGAAGAGAATAGAACAACAAAACAGAAAGAGAAATAGAGAGAAGAGGTTGATAACAGAGTTCACCAATCGTTGGCTACGTCTCTGGGCCCGCTTCGAAGTGGAGGACCTCTTTGTTGCTCTTTAAAAATGCTCAAAGTTCTCTTACAATGCTCTTTGCTATTACATTACATGCTTCATATATTCTGTGTAAGACCTCATTGCTCAGATTCATGCATGCACCATCAAAATCATCTCAACAACATGAGAAAAACGCCTCTCAAAACATGAGAAAAGGCCAACATTTACAAACTGCTCCTTCAAAAACCTGCATCAAAAAGTCCCTCTTCTGATCCCCCCATGGCCTCCAACAGGTCTGGTTTATATAGATTTGAAGTTGGTAACCATCTCCCAACTTCCTCCCAAAATCTGGGCTCAAATAGAGCCCAATATCTCCCAATAATGGACAAAATCCATTAAATCTGCTTAAAAAATCATTAAAATATCACTAATATATGGTGAAAAACCCACATTTGTGCAAATATAGGGCTAAGCCCCCTAACTGGGTGTGCGCCCCTAGTCTTATGGCGCTCTGCATGGGATTAGAGCTCAAAATAGGGTTCCTTAAGTGGGCTAAGCCCCTTCTCATGTGCCCCCCCCTGGTTTTATAGGATATCCCCAAGATCCTTGGGCTGGGGCTTATCCCCTTGTGCGCCCATACACCTTTACAATACACTTTAATAAAATTAAAGTGGGTTATATTTAATAAGCACCATCAAGGGCCCATTGGTAAAAAGGACTCTGGCCAAGTCTTGGGCACCTACCAAGAGGTCATGGGTTGAAATCCCATGAGCTCCATAACATTTTTTCACCAACCATTAACCAATACCATGGTGCCATGTGGCAGCCCATGACTGGGCCATGTGGCACCCAACCATTTGCCAAACAAATGCCACTTGTCAGCTGTTGGTTGGATCCCTATCAATGACCAATCACCTTCTACTGGACTGCGACTTGTCGCCACTTGTCTTTTCCATGTCAGCACTGCTGATGTCATGTTGATGTCATCATTTGACTGGACCTGTTGACTTTTTGCCTGTTTGGAAAAACAGTCAGAGTACGATAACTCTCACATACAACGCCCATTTGAGAAAGTAAATATATGGCCAGAATCGGAAGAACGAGACAGACGCAGTGGTGTTGGTTTCATCCAATTATGAGAACTTTGATTTTTGAACATTTTCTAAGCCTGGGGAGCCTCCTGAATCATTCCTCCCCACTTTGGAAGCTTTTGGACAACCAAAAGTATGCTTTTACTCAGGTAAGAAGTGAGGGTATTGCCTCCCCACTTTGTCCTATATCATCCATCCTCTCTGCTGGGATAATGATCACCTGACTAATCACAACAAACATGAAAACTGAGATAGCATTGTTTATCAAAGTAATCATCCCATCAACTGCACATTCATCTACATTGTTTGTTGTTGTTAGCAGCCATCACTATTGAATAGCAGCAAACCAAATAACAATACTAAATGTGCTAATGAAACAACATGCTTCCTCTTTTGAACAGGAACAGTAATCAAATTATGCAGTTGAATCTCATGTTGTGCCCCTGGTGACACTTCATGACTGTTTGAAACATATGGAATCATCTCATGTTTAGCATCACTAACTTCATGTTTTATTACAGACATAAGTGTTAAACTTTTGCTTGCATTTACCATTCTTTTTAACTTCCCTGTAGCTGCAAAGGACCTACCAGTTTTCATGCAATGAGCATGAACAATGTACTCCTTCCCATCTTTCTTGAAGCAATATTTATTTTCCTCCCTATAGAATATAGCCTTCCTATCATAAAGGTATGGGTTTCCCAGTACAATTCCACATATGTCCAGTGGCACTTTATCAAGCTCTACTTCATCAACATAATTAGAAGTGATTGCAAACTTGATTTTACATTGCTTGGCTACTTGTAAATTGTTATCACCACATATTCATCCCAATGGATATGGTTTAGGATGTGACTTAGTTTCAAGTCCCAAGTTATTCACAACATCTTCACTGATTAGATTGGCTTGTGATCCACTATCTACAAGAGTATCAACTTTGACATTATGTGTTATAACCCTTATGTGGAAAAGTTCATTCCTTTTATACTCATCATTTACATCAACTGAACTAGAAGAGCTAGAACTTGCAACAAAATTTCTACCTCGGATTCCCATAGCTACAACTTGTGTCTCGTCACCCGAATCTGATCCAAGATCCAATTGAATTGTCGTAGCTGTGGTATTCTTCCTTTCGAGGTTAGCAAACTTCTTTGGCTTCAAGTCAGGATGTCAGACCCAACAACAATCTTCATCATGGCCAACTTTCTTGCAATGCTTGCAAGTAGGCTTCTCCTTTCTTGTTGTGGCTGTCTTCTTTTCTTTCCTTTTCCCTGCATCCTTTCTTTGCCAAGTATCTGTAGAAACACTATCACCAACATTCCCTTTACTTGATTCAATGTGAATGGCTTGTACACATACTTCTTCAAAGTTAGAAGGATTTAACATAAGAATAGTGTGCTTAACATAAGAATGTAAACCACCGATATATTTTAGGTGTCTCTTGTATATATAATGGAATACCCAAATTTAACGCTTTCTTACGAAATATCTGAGTATATTCTTGTACACTTTGACCTTTTGATTGCCTTAAACATTGCCAATTCATCATTTCTTGCTGCATGTAAGCTAAAGGGTAAAACTGTTGTTTTAATGCAATAACAAAATCATTCCAGGAAGAGATTGTTTTACCACTTTTCTTAAGATCATCTCTAGTTTTGTTTTCCCACCATATGAGAGTTGTGCCTCCCAATTTGAGACTTGCTAGTTGGATCTTAGTTTCATCATCAACAATCTTTTGTATCCTAGAATAGACTTCTATTTGTCTCACCCAATTATCTAGTTTTTCTGCATCTAATTCACCATCATAAGTGGGTAATTGAAACTTTACATCTAACTTTAATAATGACATATAAGAAGAATGATGAGTTTTTTGTTTATCCTTGGAGGAATGTACACTTGCTTCATCATTAGATGATGAGGATGAAGGAGAAGAAGGTTCTGAAGGTCCACCACCTCCAACTCCTCCTTCTGCTCTTACCGAAGATTCACCTTCTTCATTGCCTCAAAGCCTTCGTTGTCCTCTTTCATGATAAAGCTCCTCTACCATGGCTTGCATCAATTTAAAGGCCTCGAAGAAATCATCTTCAGATTTGAAGGGACCCAATTTCCATGGCGAAGACATCTTTTGATTATGCGGTTGCCTTTGAATATCTATGTCAAGAGCCTCAAGTTGGCCTTCTCCTCGCTTGAGTTTTTCTCTCATGAGCATCCAATGCTTGTAATTCCTGTCAAACCTTCACAACCAAATGCTCTGATACCATAAAATTGATCCAAAAATGAAGGTATTACTGATAAATCACAAGTTAGTTTAATGTACTTTTTGCATCGGATCGTTAAGAATGTGAAATACATAAACTTGTTATCTTGTTTGCGGAATATCAAATGTGACTTTTACTTGATGCTTATTAATGTATAAGTAGATCAGCCATTAATATTCATGCTACAAATGAAGAGAAAAGAACAGAAAAACAGAAAGAGAAATAGAGACAAGAGGTTGATAATGGAGTTCACCAATCGTTGGCTATGTCTCCGGGCCCGCTTCCAAGTGGAGGACCTCTTTATTTCTCTTTAAAAATGCTCAAAGTTCTCTTACAATGCTCTTTGCTATTACATTACATGCTTCATGTCTTCTGTGCAAGACCTCCTTGCTCAGATTCATGCATGCACCATCAAAATCATCTCAACAACATGAGAAAAACGCCTCTCAAAACATGAGAAAAGGCCAAAATTTACAAACTGCTCCTTCAAAAACTTGCATCAAAAAGTCCCTCTTCTGATCCCCCCATGGCCTCCAAATGGTCTAGTTTATATAGATTTGAAGTTGGTAACCATCTCCCAACTTCCTCCCAAAATCTGGGCTCAAAAAGAGCTCAATATCTCCCAATAATGGGCAAAATCCATTAAATCTGCTTAAAAAATCATTAAAAAATCACTAATATATGGTGAAAAACCCACATTTGTGCAAATATAGGACTAAGCCCCCTAAACGGGCATGCACCCCTGGTCTTATGGTGCTCTGCATGGGATCATGGCTCAAAATAGTGCGCCTTAAGTGGGCTAAGCCCCTTCTCATGCGCTCCCCCCTGGTTTTATGGGATATCCCCAAGATCCTTGGGCTGGGGCTTATCCCCCTGTGCATCCATACACCTTTACAATACACTTTAATAAAATTAAAGTGGGTTATATTTAATAAGCACCATCAAGGGCCCATTGGTAAAAAGGACTTTGGCCAAGTCTTGGGTGCCTACCAAGAGGTCATGGGTTCAAATCCCATGAGCTCCATAACATTTTGCCACCAACAATTAACCAATACCATGGTGCCATGTGGCAGCCCATGACTGGGCCATGTGGCACCCAACCATTTGCCAAACAAATGCCACTTGTCAATGGTTGGTTGGATCCCTGTCACTGACCAATCACCTTCTGCTGGACTGCCACTTGTCACCACTTGTCTCTGTCATGTCAGCACTGCTGATGTCATGCTGATATCATCATTTGACTGGACCTGTTGACTTTTTGCCTGTTTGGGAAAACGGTCAGAGTATGATAACTCTCGCATACAACGTTTGTTTGAGAAAGTAAATATATGGACGGAATCAGGAAAACGAGCCAGACACAATGGCGTTGGTTTCATCCAATTCTGAGAACTTTGATTTTTGAGCATTTTCTGAGCCTGGGGAGCCTCCTGGATCACCCAGAGTTTGCCAATCCTTTAGGAAAAACCGTGTCTTCTACCCCTGTAGCCAAGTTAAAAGTATCCTCCAGCCTCCTCACATCGTGTAGATCCCTTGTAGAGAATAACATCAAGAAAATAATGCAGCTAGTTACTAAAGCCTGGGAAACATCACAAAATATAGCTTCCTTTCGAAAGAGGGAAAATGATTTGCACGAACATTTGCAGATGAATTTTAAAAATGATCAACATTTCTATGAACAGATGCTAACCCCTTTTTACAACCATGCCATCAACAATTCCAATTTGAAAAGAAGACAAGAGGATCTCCCCTCCTCAAAGCAGATCAAAAAATTAAAAGCATGTTGGTAAAAGAAAGTTAAGAACATGTAGCTCATTGTCGAATCATGTGAACAAGTCATATTAAAAAAATAAGAATCATTTAGAAACCTAACCCAAATAGACTTAGTCAGAAGTACCAACGAGGTTCAAGACCCAAAATTAGTCCTCAAATCCTTGACAATAACTAAAGAAGCCTCCAATGAACAACTTGATATTTTAAAGGGGTTGTCTTTAGAAAAGTTTTACGACATCCTTGAATATTGTGTAGATGAGCTTGAGAACTGGCTACTGGACTATGCAGCACACAATGAAGAAATAGAACAGGCTCTGCATAGTATTTATATGGATCTAAGGAAATTAGAAAACGAGCTTTTCGACATAGAAATCCAAGATGAAATCAATGTGGCCCCCATGAGAAGCTACATTGAAGAATGGTTTCAGCGAAGAATGGACAACCTCATCGAGGAAGGGAAACAACCAGTTGGCACGATTCCAGCGACCGTCGAGGAAAGCAACTAAAACACATCGGCTTCATAGTAAGTCTATACTGATGTTATCTTGTTTTCTTTATCAATCCAGTTATTCTACCTCTTTAAATAAAAATGTCTAACAAAAGGCTCATAACTTCTAATTTCTTCTTTTTAGGTCTTCCTCTCTACCATCGCACACTTCTTCTTTCTACAGTCCTATTTTTTGTACTTATTTTTTTTTATGGTCTGCAGGAGCCCCAATCCCAGTGTATATGACAAACACATTTAAATTTCCAAAAATATGGAACAGATTCCAGAAATATATAACAAACATTATTAATTTTTGATAAATTTCAAAGAAAACTATGTTGGATGTTAGGAAATTGTATTTATTATATTTAAATGTTTAATGTGTGTGTTTCCTGGTCCTTTTTCAGGAACCAGAGGTGGGTCAAATATAAGAGAAATGTAAATTTATTAATATTTGATACATTTCAAAAAAAAAATTGGGCCGACATATTTTCGCTGGTTTCGAGCCGACATATTTTCGCCGGGCCGACATATTTCCGGGACGACATATTTCCGGGACCACATGATATTAGGTGGTTTTTCGGCACATGGTTTTTGCCGATGGCTTTCTATTTTCGGTTAAGGAATTAGGGTTTTGGACTAATCCAGGTCATTGGGTTAGGGTTTTGGATGCCGCTGGCTCCTATATGTATATTGT
>JZKD02S1590581.1:782489-812557 GCA_000966675.3 Picea glauca | reverse complement strand
GCTATGAATCCCAAAAATTGAATGAGCACGAAGTCAACTATGTGACCCATGATCTAGAGATGGCCGCCATAGTGCACGCCTTAAAAATGTGGAGGCATTACCTCCTGGGAAGGAAATTTGTACTTATGACAGATCATTGTGGATTACAATATCTATTTGACCAACCAAAGCTCAATGCCAGACAAGCTAGGTGGATGGCCCTCCTTAGCGAGTTTGATTTTGAAATCAAACATATCAAAGGAAAAGAAAATAAGGTGGCCGATGCCCTTAGCCGAAGTATGAAAACAATTCACCTAGCAGCGGTGAGCACCTGCGAGACGGATGCCAAGGAAAGAGTCAGGAATGCACAAGAAACAGACATATTCTTCCAGACCGTGACCTCGTATCTGAAGCAAGAACCCACAGGGATAAATTATGAAGGCTACCAGATGATAGATGGAGGTCTGCTAACTTACAGAAACAGATTGTATATTCCAGATTGTGATGACTTGAAGAGGTTCATAATGGATGAACTACATAAAAGACCCTATACTGGTAATCCAGGATACCAGAAGATGATCACGGCCACCAGGAAACAATTCTATTGGTCTGGATTGAAGAAAGACATAGCTGAATACTTAGCCAAATGCATAGAGTGCCAACAGGTTAAAGCAGAACACCGACACCCAACAAGATTATTACAACCTCTACCAATCCCGGAATGGAAATGGGAAACCATCTCCATGGATTTCATCACCAGATTACCAACCTTGACCAAACAGAATGAAGCCATCATGGTAGTAGTGGATAAATTGAGCAAGTCCACTCATTTTGTCCCCGTCAAGTCGACTTGCAAGGCGATAGACATCCCCCACGTATTCATAAGGGAGATATTCAGACTACATGGTATGCCTAAAGAGATCATGTCTGACAGAGACACGAAATTTACTTCCAACTTTTGGAAATCCCCGATGGTGGGTCTAGAGACCAAATTGTTGTTTAGCACAGCCTATCATCCTCAAACCGATGGACAGACGGAAAGAGTGAACCAAATATTAGAAGACATGCTAAGGATGCATGTAATGCATCAACCCAAAAAGTGGGAAGACTACCTGCCACTGGTGGAATTCGCCTACAACAATGGCTACCAAGAATCCTTGAAGATGAGTCCTTTCGAAGTCCTCTATGGTAGGCTGTGCAACACTCCATTCAGTTGGAGTAACCCCGTAAATAGAGTTACTATTGGACCCGACATGCTGAAAGCAATGGAACAACAAGTGACTCAGATAAAATGAAATTTAAAGGTCGCTCAGAACTGACAGAAAAGTTACGTCGACCGAAAGAGAACTCCAAGAGAGTTCAGGGCGGGAGACCACATATATCTCAGAGTTAGACCCAGGAAGAGTTCCCCGAAGATGGGAGCTTGTGCCAAGTTGGCACCTCGGTATTGTGGACCCTTTGAAGTTCTAGATAGAGTGGGACCTATAGCCTATAGGCTAGCACTTCCTCCCACAGTAAAAGCACATAATGTTTTCCATGTTTCATTATTGAAGAAATATGTACATGATTCTAATCATATAATTGACTGGTCTGTGATCCAGGTGGAACCAGAGGGAGAATTCCTATCATAACCTCAATGCATACTGGACAGAAAGGAAACCCCACTCAGGAACCGAACCATTGCACAGGTCAAGGTGTAGTGGAAACATTTTCGCCCAGATGAGGCTACATGGGAAATGGAAGATGCCATGAAACATGCATATCTGATTTTGTTTACTTCTGTAAATACACGTCATATTGATAGATAGAACATCGAGGATGATGTTCCTTTAAGGGGGAGGTATTTGTAACACGCTGTTTCCCCCAGTCTGTAAAAATAACTATATTGGCCAAGAACTATGGCAAACTCAAAGATGTGAATATTTGATTTGACAAACCTTTGTATAAAAGGTCGATGAATGTAAATAATATCATGAATATGTGTCGCATGATTGTTGGGAGGGGGATGTGCTGAAAGAGACCACGATGGATGATGAGAGGTGGTGGAAGGGGCCAGGAATGGCTGCGTTAACTTCCACCGAATCGAAACCGTACTGGTTTGTACGTGCTCGGAAACCAAAGCTCACTCTCATACCCCAGAATGAATTACCCGCCCGGATGGTAGGTGGGGAGGCTCCTCAAGAGTAAATGAGGGATGGGGGCGAACCACCCATCCGTAGAAGCTCTTGGACCTGACCATCAGACAGGTAAATTCGTGCCACACACAACCTCACAGGAGGAAGGCAAGGAAAGAAGTGTGGAAGAGGGGGACAGAGGAGAGGGCATGTGACATGAATCGCGGAAGGAGAACCAGAAGAAATCCGAAAAATACAGCGAGTCATGAGTAGAGGAGAAGGAGAGTAACCTAAGTCCTAGACTTTCAATGAGCTGGAAGTAGGAGACTGAGTCTCAAATCATCGTGGTCTAACTCAGGGGTGGCTAGTGGTAAATCTGATTGGAATCACTGAGCCTATGGTTGGGTGGAAATGATCACCCCTCTCAGTAGTCGCGTCACACCTGGTGTTCTTCTGATAAGTGTTTATATCTTGTATATTGAATTGAATATAATGGATGCATGTTCATGTTTGTACACTCATAAATGATTGATTTCTGTATAGAAGTGTTTGCCTAGTGTTTTGATCAGAAATAATGGATGCATGCTTATACTTATATGACCATAATCGGCTTATGTATAGAATGAATAAGTTTAGATTATGAGCCCGTTCCCTTGATATTTGTCCCATGTACTTGATTCATGATATGCCCTGGTTTGATTTCCCGAAGGCACCTCCTTCCGGAAATTTCCCTCACATTCCAGAGCCGGAGTGAATTCCTTGAAAGGACTATCATTTTAGTAAACATACGAGATTGCCTCACCTCTATCACAGATTTCATAGCTCAATAATTTAAGAAGGCCTTTCAGTCAGGTCACCAAGCCCGAGGATAATTACCCAAGAACTCGTTGAAGGATTTTTTGGTCTAAGTTTGGAAACCTTGTACCAGAGAGAATGGTTCCCTCAGGTTTTCGACGTTTTGGCACCCGAGAAACCCAAGGGAAAATTCCCTTGTACTCGCCAGTCGTGAAATCTCAATATGTGAAACCCCGAAATGGTCTAGCGTGGATAGTTTTTGATGTTTCGACGTTTTGGCACCCGGGAAACCCAAGGGCAAATTCCCTTGTACTCGCCAGTCACGAAATCCCGATATGTGAAACCCCGAAATGGTCTAGCGTGGATAGGTTTTGATGTTTCGGCGTTTCGGCACTTGGAATACTCGCCAGTCGCGAAATCCTGATATGTGAAACTCCGAAATCGTCTAGCGTGGATAGGTTTTGGGGCTTTGGAGTTTCTGCTCCCGGGAAACCCAGGTGTGAGACCTCCTATCTTTGCATATCGCAAAATTCCGATTTGCGAAACCCCGAAATGAGCTTAGCAATGTATATGGGCTTCGAAGTTTTGGTTCCCAGGAAACCCAGGTGTGAGACCTCCTATCTTCGCATATCGTGAAATCCCGACTTGCGGAACCCCGAAATGAGCTTAGTGGATATAAGGATTTCGGTGTTTCGGCACCCGGGAAACCGAAGGGTATGAACCCCTCGTCTTAGTATATCGCGAAATCCCGGTATGAGAAACCCCAAAAGGTAGAGTGTCGGGATTTAATCTAACCCATTGATAAATTCGATGATCTGTTGGACCCTTTTTGGGTTTCGACACTTCGAAAGACAGAGAGCAGGGGAATGCTTGCATCACGATTCCCCGAATCACAAAAGCCAGAAGCACCTTTCTGGCAAGGCCACAGGTCATAGCCAATGACCACATGGGGAAGGATAAGGGAAGGGAGGGTCTGCACTAGGCCCCATAGAAATTCAGGGATTCTGTTCCTCGAAGAAAAGACAAAAAAAAAAAAAAATATTAGCTATCGTAGTGGGTGTGTGACACCCTACCTTTTCCATTACTCCAATATGTTTGGGAGATCTATCCCTTCCATTTCCACGAGGTCTCTGAGATCAGGGTCTTTTGTGCCTACTTCACTCAGGGTCATTTCCGCATCTCCCTCTGCGTCTTGCATGGGGGTGTTGTCGTATCTGCTTTCTCCATCCATCGGGGTTGCACAACTCCCCTGTGTCGTCTTATTACTTGGTCGATCGATGGGCTCATTCATTGCATGTTCTCTGACTTCTTGAGCTTTTGTCGAATCCTTTTCATCTTCTGCCCCTTTATTGGTTTTGTCCCTTCCTTCCATTTTATTTTGGGTCTCCAGGTTATTTCCTGCTGGGGTTTTACTCTGCTTTCTATTTGCTCTGTTTCTGGGGTTTGGTTTTATAAACCCATCCTCATCCTGCTATGGTTTGAGGTTTTCCGCTTCTTATTTTTTATTCAGAGGGAATTCTTTGATCAGGTGGACATGTTCATGGAATCTTCTGCATCTGAAAGGGATCTATTCATAATCTATGTTTTGGATCCATTCCTCATCCCTGAATTCCAAACTTATGGCTTCTGGGAGTGCTCTGAACACATCCATCTCTATGCAGATTCTTGTGTAAGATGCATATCTCCCTTTTAGGGTGGCTTCTGAGGTCTTCACATATTTCCCCAGTTTGTTTCCTATTGCTTCAAAAGTAGATGGCAACCAGTAGTCTAAAGGTAAGGAATAAAATCTCAGCCAAACCGACACCTTTTTGAAAGTCTCTTTTTCATGGAGAAATTTTCCTTCCATGGTTGCTTGTACAATCTTTCTGAGGCGTGGAAGTATGGACCTCCCTCAAAGACTCTATCCTTGTCCTCCAGGTTCATGAATACTATTGTGAATAAGCCTTTTAATCCCAAGTGGAGCTCCACTTCTCTGTTTGGCTTCCAGTGATATTTAATCCAGCTGTGCAACGTTCTTTCTGTGGGCCACAAACCCATGAACTTACATATTAGCACATGCGTCTTCATCTGGTCCCTGTAGAGTTGTGTTTGTGGGTCCTCCATTATCATCTTGGGTATCATTGTTGTTTTGGGTTTGCACGGGTTGCACCCTTTTTTCCTGTTGGGCTTCGCTGTGTCTTGCGCCTCACTTTGAGTTTCTCTGGCTTCTTCTCCCATGCACTCACTTTTTCCCTGGTTCCTTTCCTGACCTTTTCCTGGGTCTGATCCCAAGGTTCCTGTCATTGGTGCCTTGAAAACTATGCCTCTTGGCCCTTTCCCTCTGTCCACTACTACCTGTTTGTATGAGGGGGTACCCTTACCCCCCCCCTTTGGTGCTCATGTTGTCCTCTGTTATGGCCACGACTACCAAACCCTAGCTTGCAATTGCTCCAACCCTAGCAGTCTCTCTACATTTAAAGTTTTAAAAGGTATGTGGGCTTGGCCCAGTTAAGTTTTGTTCCGCGACTAGACCATGTCCTTGCTCAGGTTTGAGCACCAGACCTGACCTTCGTTGCAAGAACGACTTTACCATCCAACAGCCTCCGTCGACCTTTTGAAAAAACCATATTAAATATGTAGATAATATGGATTTAAAAATTGAAATTGATGATCTGGATGGCAAGTTCTCAAAAAATTAGGCAATTTAAAAAAAAACAACATTAAAAATGAACTTCGGATGTGAAAGTTATGCCCTTATAAAAAAATGGATAAATGGTAACCAATGGACCACATGATGGTGTAAGTTGCTTTATGAAGTGACCCACTTTTATAAAAAGAAGTGGGGTTCACTGTTACAATGAACTTACTTTATAAAATAAAAATTGCATACAAAATAAATAACTCTAAAATATTAAAGCTACTTATAGTGATTCACTTTTATACTTGAAGTGAAATACACTTTACAATGGAGCATGAACTTTAAAAAAAAAAAGTAACAAAAAGAGAGACTTGAACTCAAGATCTCTTACTCAATAAGGATACTTTTAACTAAATGGGCTAGCAAAACATATTGTATTGTTTAGCAAGATGATTGGGGTTGTTGTTGTTATTGTTGTTGATAGTCTTGGAGAGCGTGCTAAAAAAACTATTTTCACACAAGAAAAAAAATTTGCTTCCCGATGATAACAAGGGTTAGATCTCGATTAGCTTACCCGAAAAATTCATCTTTTTCTATTTGTTTCTGATTTTCCAAGATCGCACAGGGCACGAGGAAAAGAGCATACACAGATCTAAAAGAGTAACAACCCAGAAACAAACAATATAAAACCGAAATAATACTCTGCAAAAAAAAAATTAAAAATGGTGTATTCAGGCTTTATACCTCCAGATCTAGCTGAAATGGTTGTATCTTGGGAAAACAAAAACCTTTTCGAGTGAAACAAAAAGAGTTCCTAAATGAAATGAGCACTTTGGATGCAATGGAACAGTCCTCTCATCCCATAAATGTATGAAAAAGGCAGAAAAAAGATATGAGACAACTTGGCTTCATGATCTCGATCTGCAACAAGAGGGGGTCTTCAAACAAACTTTGATACCATGTTCAACAACATAGGTATTCCAACAGAGGACGAACACCTTCAGTAACCACTCACACAACTATATCAAATATCAACATACCGATGTTTTGACGTGGTAAAACCCCTACGGGGAAACATCCACGGCCCCAGCCAACACGACAACTTGGAGTAGTTTATTAATACAAAAGAAAAATATTACATAGAGATCTTACAAGAGAGTTTCTCATAATCCATCATCGACAAATGACCCTCCATTATCTTTAAATAGAGATCATGGACCAATCGGGTGTTAAGCCACGGATCAATGGTCGTTAAGATTAAGGATAATATGAACCGTCAAATTGCTCTATGTCGGGAACATATCGTGACCATCAGATTTCCTAACTACAAATGCATACTAATGCATACTAAATAAACACACTAAGAAACACACTTTTACCTAACGACACATTAGACCAAGTAGATCTTAACTAACTCCTAAGTTTCTAAATATCCTATCACTTTACAAGCCCAAAGAGACCCTAAGACACTCCTTATGTCACCCACATATGATCCCCAAAATACTACACCAACACCTACAATACTTGAGTTACGTTCCATTGACAACCATACTACACCTAATCTGATTTGATTCTAATGAATGCTCATGTTCTAGTGAATAATGAATCCCTCTTTGGCCATAATATCTAGATAAAACAATGTATCACTAAACTTATCCTTGATAATTATAGTTAGGAAAACCTTCTCCCCCAACCTCTAGTTTCAATACTAAATCTACCCACAACCCCACGTCCTCAACCTTAACAATTCAACTAGGTTACCAATAACAAAATACCCATTCTTGTTACTAAAATCCACAATGTCTATTTTATTGTGAATCCGTTTATCAACATAGGGCATTGTGATGTGGCCCCCATTGATTTTGTTGAACTTTATCCTTGGTTTCCCTTACTGGTGGGCACATCGTGCCACATGATGGATGTCTAAATACCTACACACTCCAACTGAATGGAAAATTCTCTAAATTCAATTTAGCTCCTCCCCCCACCTCTCACCTCTTAACAAGTACTTCTGCTATTTGTTAAGCTAATCCCAACAAATGCTTAACATTTTTTGCGATTCAACAACATAAGGAAGATAACTTTAATAAAGTCCCATCTCTAGTTTGCAATCATTATTGGATACCTACACTGATATCTTGAGGAACCCCATGGGTTACCAACCCCTTGCAAAACCTTATGCTCTATTGATCTCATACCTAATGCCACCCTCCCCAACTATTCAACTTATTGCCTCTCCTCGATCAAGCTTTCTAAGCTTGGGAAACAACTTTAAACTATCATTAATGAAGGACAAATTCAACCTAATACCTCTCCTTGTGAGTCTCCATCATTTATTATTCCCAAGAAGAAGTAAGATGAATGGAACCTTGTCACAAATTCTCATGCTTTCAATACAATCACTATCAAGAATTGATACCCCTTACCTTGTATTGATGAGCTCTTGAATCAACTAAAAGGTGTGTGATATTTCACCGAGATGGAGTTGACCTCTAGTTATCATCAAGTGCACAGTGAATCTTGTGAAAGTTGGAAGACAACATTTAATACCAAGTTTGGTCTATATGAACAGTTCATGATGCCCTTTGTCCTCAAACGCTCCCACCACTTTTATGCGGCTCATTAATGACATTTTTCATCCATATCTTGACAAATTTATTATAGTCTATTTAGATGAGATTCTCATCTTCATCCAAATCTAGGAAGAACATGTCCAATGTGTGTGCCTCACCTTGGATCTGCTACACACCCATCATCTATAGGTAAAACTAAAGAAATCATGCTTCAACCAAACTTCTATTGCATATATAGGCTTCATCGTTGATCAAACAATCATTCACATTGATCCTATGAAGATTAATACACTTACTCAGTGGCCCACACCTATTTCGGCAAGTGACATGAAAAGCTTCTTAGGTGGCTTGAGCTATTACCAAAAATTTATCAACCATTTTTTTCATATTGCTCACCCATTACATAAGTTATCTAGCGAGAAGTCTTTCACATGGTCTCCAGAGGTGTAGCAAGCTTTCTAGCATCTCAAATTTGCATTGTGTTCTAAATAAGTGTACAACCTACCTAATCTATAGTGCTCCTTTGAGATAGAGACAAATGCTTCCCAATTTGCTATTGGGGTCATACTTAAATAAGGAGGACATCCCATCGCTTATCATTTTGAAACAGTCTCAGCTTCTAAACTCAATTATAACACACATGACAAATAATTTTATGCTTTGGTGTAGGCCATATATATATATATATATATATATATATATATATATAATCGATTTTCAATACAATCCTAATTTCCCTATAAAACCCACCACCATCAATCAAACCCCTTTCTTAAATTGTACTCCTAAATTATTGACTATACAATGTCAACCAAATATGTTTTCCTTGCATTTGTCCCTGCGAAAGGTCGTTTCAGTATGAGAGTTGGTGACTGGTGCGTGTCGTTTACTGGTGAGGAGTCATGACGATGCTTCCATTTAATTGCAAACGACACTCAGTATGAGTATGAGAATCAGGACTATGCTTTTTATACAATAAAAAAGTGATTTAGTGAAGATATGAGAATCAGGACTATGCTTTTTATACAATAAAAAAGTGATTTAGTGAAGATTTATGTAGTCGGATTTAGATTGTTTATTGATGTTTGTCTTTCAATATGAATGTCGATGATTGGTTTGCAATTGAATGGAAGCATCCTCCTGACTCCTCAGCTTGGAGTATTCGACATTTGCAAAAACGTTCTAATAAAAATTCCCACCCACTAAATCATAATGCACATCATCATCATATTTATTGAAATGATTTAGAAATATTATACTGAAATAATTCAGAAATATTAAGATGCTTAGCATTTTAATGAGACCCTATTTTTTCGCGACTTCAAAATCTGAAAAGATTCATAAATATTAAGACTAATTTGTGCTTTTGATTGATCACTGATGTTTCGAGCATTTTGCCATCTCACCTATAATAACAGTGGCCGAATTTCGCGGATACTTGGTCGGCCTATTTTTTCGCGAATTTACAATCTCCAATTTATAAATTAATTATACTTTAGTGATGGGTAGTTTAAACTTTTTATCTTTTGGTTGTTTTTCAGATTCCAAATTTACATTTGCTTTCGACTAAAAAAACATAAGTTAACACAATATATGTTTTTAAAATATTTAAGTCGAAAGTTATTTTGAAAAGTGTATATCTATTGGAGATGGGCACAATTAATGATCTTTTAATCTTAAATTTTAATCTGATGGTCATGCATTGAAGATGTTGGCATATTCTTCCTCCAAAATCAATGAGTCAGATTTATTGTTGATAACTTCTTTGCATTTATAAATGCATCCTTTAACCTGTTTACTTTTTAACATTTGCCTAATCATATTAAGAAATTACTGTAACATCATATGATTGCCACGTTTAAATGATTAACTTTTAAAATTCTTCAAGTGTCCGTACGTGGCTGAGATATAGAGGGTTTGTTTTCTGTGTGGGATTTAGCCACTATTTGTGTGATGAGCTGGAAAGTTCGCAGTTTCTTCATGCATGTGCCTGGCGTTTTCATTGGGTTTTTTTTAACGCGAGAGTTTTTTTTAATCGGCCGTTCGGCTTTCACCAGCCGCGAGTTGGCGGCTGTGCTAGTTTACTTACATTAAACACAGTGAATTTGACTGTATATTTGTAATAAAAACAATTTACGAAACCGAAAAAAAAAAGTGCGTAAGCGAGAAACTCGGACCAATTATTGACATCTTTTTAGTCATTGTTCCATTGAACTTGGAGATCTTGACAGCTGAGCCCTCTCGTGTATCTTCCCCTATTATTGCTTGCGCTTCTACGCGTTCACACCCTCACACGGGTACGAGGATCCACATAACATTGCAAATCTCCTCTCCATTTTTCACTTCCTATTGTTGTTCCGCTCCCTCTTGTGAAACGTTGTGTTTCTGCCAACACAACGCCCTGCCAGCACTGCAATTCTGAATTTCGATTTCCATTTTCATTTCAACCACTATGTCGTCTCTGTGTTTTGGTTTACCTGTGTTGTTTCTGCTCTTCATTTTTTCCCTCGCCTCCCGTGCCTACTCATTTCACGATGACCAGAAATCCCTGTTGGCCTTCAAGAAACTCATCATCAGTGATCCTAGTAATTCCATGGCCGATTGGAGTACCGCAGTCCCCTTGTGCAACTGGACTGCTGTTACCTGCAGCCGTCGTCATCCACTGCGAGTGGTCGCCCTCAACCTCTGTGGCATGGGTCTGGGCGGCTCCATTTCTCCTTTCGTTGGTAATTTGTCCTTTCTCCAAACACTCGATCTTTCAGACAATGTGCTACATGGTCATATCCCAACTCAATTGGGACGCCTCTTTCGTTTGACTTTCTTGGCGCTGGCGCATAACAATCTGAATGGATATATCCCTCAAGAGTTGGGTTCCCTCACACGTCTCCAGGAGCTTTGGTTGGGAGACAACAAAATCATAGGTAAAATTCCGTATTCCCTAGGAAACCTTTCAGCACTGGCTTATCTTAACCTCCATGAAAATGCATTGACAGGGCCCATTCCTTCATTTTTGTCCAGTATTTCTAGTTTGATTAAGTTATCACTATTTACAAACAAATTCACTGGTCATATTCCACAAGAATTGGGTTTACTCACGAAACTCCAAGTGATTTACTTGGGAGAGAACAACCTCATAGGTAACATTCCCTCTTCCATGGGAAACCTCTCGGCACTGGCTTATCTTAACCTTCGTGAAAATGCATTGATAGGGACCATTCCATCTTTTTTGTCAAATATTTCTAGTTTGATTAAGTTATCATTAGATTTGAACAAATTCAGTGGTAACATTCCACATGAATTGGGTTTACTCACCTATTTGCAAGGGCTTTATCTCCTTGAAAATGAATTATCAGGGATTATTCCTTCTTCTTTATTCCATATTTTTAACTTGACAGAGCTTTCTTTAGCCGGAAATCAACTCACTGGAAACATACCAAAATCTATTGGAAATTGCTCAAAACTCGAATCACTCTCTCTAAACAACAACAAGTTGAGTGGGAGTGTGCCAGTAGAGTTGGGAAAGCTATCTCTCCTTGAAAGACTAATCCTACACTCTAATCAACTTGACAGTGGCAACACTACAACCATGCCCTTTATCCTTGCTCTTACCAATTGTTCTCGCCTACAAATTTTAACTTTGAACAACAATTTATTGACTGGTGTCTTGCCCATTGCCATCGGTAAGCTTTCTGCCAATTTGTCTATCTTATCTTTATCAATGAACATAATACAAGGAAACATCCCTCCACATATCAACAATCTTAGCAGTCTAACATTTCTAAAATTAAGTAGAAATCTTTTAAATGGAAGCATTCCACTCTTAGGAAACCTTAAAGCATTAGAAAGGTTGGAATTAGACAATAATAGATTAGAAGGAAACATCCCTGACGACTTTGAACAATTACAACACCTTGGTCTCTTGGACATTAGCGAAAACATGCTCTCTGGAAATATTCCCAATTCCCTTGCACCCCATAAACAACTAAGAAGACTTCTCCTTCATCACAACCAGTTATCAGGGAACATACTTGCCAACTTAGGAAACTGTATAAATTTGGAATTGCTTGACTTGTCTCACAATATGCTCTCTGGAAACATACCACGAGAAATTGTAGAACTTTATAATTTACAGTTCTATTTGAATTTGTCGGAGAATTTATTAGAAGGCTCCTTGCCCATGGGAATCGGTAAAATTGCAATGGCTCAAGCTATAGACATTTCCATGAATCAATTGACGGGGGTCATTCCACCTACACTTGGAAGTTGCAGTGAACTACAATCATTGAATTTATCTGGAAATGCTTTCCAAGGCTATATCCCAAACTCCCTTGGAAATTTAAAAAGTCTTGTGAACCTAGATCTTTCTTCCAACTCCTTATCAGGAACAATACCAATGATTCTCAAGAATTTGAAAATGCTCAAGTTTTTGAATTTGTCTTTCAACAATCTCACTGGGGAAATTCCAAAACATGGTTTCTTTGCAAATCAAGCAATTGTCATGTCCTTAATTGGAAATCCCAACCTTTGTGGACCACAAGAATTTGGGTTACCCACATGTCCAAGAACAAAAAGGCATTTTTCATTTGTGAAAATAATAATATTGCCAGTGAGTGGAGCTATTTCTTTTATACTATGTTGTCTACTTTTGGTATTTATTTGGAGAGGGAATATACATGTGCAAAGCTTTAACTTTTCACAAGCTATTTTCCAAAAGTTAGAGCGCCAACGGATCTCATATCAAGAACTTCATACTGCAACTAACGGATTTGCCGAGGCTAACCTGTTGGGATCGGGGGGTTCTGGATCAGTGTACAAAGGAGTTTTGAGTGATGGCACACTTATTGCTGTGAAGGTTCTCCATTGGCAAAATGATCAAGTTGAGAAATTTTTTAAAGCAGAGTGTAGTATCTTGCAAAAGGTTCGACATCGAAATTTGGTGAGAATCATAACTTCATGTTCCAACCTCCAATTCAAAGGTTTAGTGCTCAAATTTATGTCTAATGGAAGCTTAGAGAAACATTTGTATCCTAATAAAGATGACGATGGTGGCGAGGATGTATGTGAATTGGGATTGAAAGCACGATTAGACATTTCCATAGATGTGGCACATGCCATGGAATATCTTCATCATGATTCATTTGTGCAAGTAGTGCATTGTGATATAAAACCCAACAATGTGCTTTTGGATGAAGACATGATAGGCCATGTCTCTGATTTTGGTATTGCAAGATTAATCAGTGCAAGCTCTATTAATTCACTTACTTCAACAATTAATTTGAAAGGATCTGTTGGCTACATTGCCCCAGGTATATTGTTTTAAGACATTACTTTTTCTAGGCATTTCTCATTAACAGTTTTGTATTGACTAGTTGAGTAAAATTTGATGAAGGTTTCTTTTAATGCAGAGTACGGACTGGGTGAGACAATTTCCACCAAAGGGGATGTTTACAGCTATGGCATTTTGTTATTAGAAATGCTTACCAGAAAACGACCAACTAGTCCCATGTTTGTTGGGGACCTAAACTTGCACAAGTGGGTGAACCTAGCATTTCCAAATAGAGTGAAGGATGTAATTGATAGTGTCCTTTTCAGTGAGGTGGATGGAGATGAGTTTGTAGAAAATAGTGTATACAAATGCCTAATTTCTTTGTTGCAGGTTGGCTTGCTTTGTTCAAAAGATTTATCTAATGAACGCCCAACTATGAGAGACGTAGTGTTGGTGCTGGAGAACCTCAGAGAAGATTTGGTAGAAAATGCAAATGCTTCTAGAAGATTAAGATGAATCATATCCAATTTTCTTAGCAAGACAGATGCAACAAGGAATGATACATCTACATCAAATGACCAAATTTATTCTCCAAATTAGTTTGTGAAAATTGTAATAGCAAAAGATTTCGGTTTTGTCATTATCATTACAATGACAAGTTTTTTTTATCCTTAGTTGTGTAAAAAAATATCAATTAGTATGTATTATGTATTTGTGATTATTATTGATAGGACAATGAAATATTTTTACAAAATATATTGGATTGTAGCTTTGTATTTAGTTTAAATTACCATTCTCAATATTTTGTGTGAAAAGTAAATTGTCAAAAAATTAATTGCATTATTTATATAGCTATAAAGAAAAGAATTATCATTTAAATTAACCTTCCTTTAATTTTATACATGCTTTATCCTCCTCTAATTTTATGCATGCTTTGTGTACATTAAAAAAATTAATTTCCTTCCCATTTTGTTAAATAGTATTTAATGAAAAACATGTTTATAGAAAAATGGTGCATGGTTACTCATAATAATCATATAACTTTCTCACAAAATGAAATTCATATCATTACATAGTATGCAATAATTTTTTTCTTGTGTTATAGTAAGCAACACTACCTATTCATGTATGCTCAATTAACATTTTTGTATATGTACACAACGTTGCTACATATCTACACCACCTATTTCACTATATCCAAACCCACAATGATTGGCATATAATTCTATATATATGCTAAACAAGTTCAACAAGATATGCACTATGGTTGAATGCAAAGGAAAATTACACCATTATGTTTTCTATTTCAAATGTATGCATGCAAGCATATTTTAATTTTTCTAGCATTAAGGTCTATTAAAAATGTCAATGAGATTTTAACATTAAGTTGTTGGACATGGATTTCATTGCATAGCGTAGAGTAATGACAATGAAATAGAATAAAAAATTGCATATTATGTGAGAGAAATGATTTTAAAAATTGAATTGGGACAGAAAGTTTCCATGTTACTATTACCTTACGTTACATAGTGTAGAATGTGAATCGACCTGATGTTAATGACAACGGGGTAGAGTTAAGAAGTGTAGAATGTGAATCGACCCGATGTTAATGACATCGGGGTAGAGTTAAGAATCGTTATAAGTTTCACCAAAATTTATAAAATTTATAAGAAATGATAGGTTCAAAGAATGTTTAATATTAAATATTAAAAAATAATAATAAAAAAATTAACCTTTACAACTTAAACTTTAATATAATAAATAATATATACACTTTATTAAATTTTAAAAACTTAAAAATTTAATTAAATAATATTATAAATAAATTTAATCATTGTGGTTCCTTGAGGACAATGAGTTGTTATGGTTTTTGAGCCAAACAATGGTGCTAGAGGTGTCTCTACAGGTTGTGTATGAGTTAGGGTTTATAGTTCTTTCACATTGAAATGTATTCTTAATTTTATTACTTCAACGTTATATGGAAGTCATATTTTCAACATGTGAAATCCATTCCCAGTCATTTTTTTATAAAAGTTAAATTAATTTAGAATAGGAGAGGACGATCTGGTGTGATTCCTGGATTCCTTCACAAGACTTCACTGTTACTACAATCCTGTTTTTTTTTTTTTCCAATTTCAATGTTGAGCAAGTGTTGGCATGATGGACCATGCTCAAGCTACATGGAAGAGACTCTCACTATTATGCTACTATGGTGGTCAAACGATGGCGCTGGAGGCATCGACTCAATCATATATTTCGATAATCAAGGATTTGGCCAATGAAGGTGATAATCCCATGGTCTAATTCTTTCTTTACTAAAATTGTTAACACAATGATGTACTACGCAAGAAAACACTCCCAAACCCCTGATTTTTTGAACCAAACGTTCTCTAAACGCTCTCATGATCTTGGAGTTGTTTCCAGTCAAATGAAGACGTTTCATATCCATTCTCAAACTCATAGAAACACAAAAATACCAAAATGAATTTTGAAAATGTCGAGATCTTTTCTCATGCAACCATGTTGTAAACATATATGTAGTCATTTATAACAATGATGTTATTCTAATGATTTTGTGGTAACTTAACTCATGAATTCGGGAGAATGTTTTGGTAAATTACTTGAAACAATATTCCCAAGAGTAATAAGGGTTTTTAATAAACATTAAGGTTCTAACTATGACTTTGTAATTCATGGTTCTTTAATGTTGTTTCATAATGATGAGTTTTCATCCCTCCAATATTTGTTTATTTTCACATTAATACTGTCCTAATGTCTGATGCTTCTGAAAATTGTTGAACTCGGTCTCATTTTTTTTTTTTTATCTATGATGGATTGAAATTCTCAAACTGATTTCGAAAAATCTTTCGAAGCATTTTTCACGACCATATCTCGTCAATAATAGAGAGAAAACTAAATAATTTTATTGGTTATGCTTTCCTTTACATTTCTCTGAATTTATTTAGCTTTTAGTGTAAAATTAGTTATTTAAAAAAAATGTCTGTGATGTTGCTGATTCATTCCGTGCAATGTTGTTGATTCATACATAGGGCTTAACAATGTTTCATGCTTTTTTATTCATTTTTTATCCATTTCAATTTATACCACTCACTCCAAAACAAAATAACTCTATTTGAAATTTCTAGAGTCTTGTAACTATGCAAGGGGTGAAGGGAAATCTTTAAGAGATGCAAACCTTAACCACTTATGCATGAAAGACATGCTCAATTACAAGTTGAAAGCTAGGGTACTAAAAAGTTATTGCTCTCCATGAAAGAAATTTTTAATGAATTTTATTGTTTTAGTTATATTAGGACATAGTAGTGGAATAGGTCCAGCCAAATAGACGAATGTAGTAGGGAGGTGATTTTGAAATCATGGAAGTGTGGGAACTCCAGTATGGAACCAGAGTCGAACCCATGCACACATTGCTGCGCTCCTGGGCTACCAGTGGGTGCAGCTTTACAAACTTTCACTTAGTTTAGTAACCCGACTATCTAGCTTGATTTTTAACAGTTCCTTTGTTTTACTTACTCCTCTTTCTGGCTCCTTACTTCAGCGGTTTTTGAAATTCCCTGTAGCTTTTTTTCCATTTTTAGTGGAGTGCAAGTGTAATGTTTTTGAGTTACTAACCATCACATTTACTATTCTCCATTTATTGCCTTTCTTGGAAACTGGTTTCCGTCGGTTGCTGGAGTTAATAAACGACTTTAGTGGATCCTAGGTGGCTTCTTGGTAACTGGTCTACAACAGTGTCTAAGATTTTACCATTTTAGTGGACCCTAGGTGGAATTACCATGGCCCCACCTAGGATGGTGGTTATTGATGCTAACGTTCGAGCTCTCATGGGAGTGGAGGATGAAGGAGTCTGGCAGGCGGAGGGTCTTTTCACCTCAATGGACTCTCTGGGACTAGTACAAACCCACTTAATCACCTTCCTAATGCTCTAAATTCCCCTGACACTTGCCTTATTGGCCTTAACTCTAACGGAGCTCCTCCACATACAGATTACCTTCCAGGCTTAACTGATAATCCCTTGGTAGTGGAAGTGCACAACCCTGTTACTAGTTTGATAGAGAAGTCGAGTGGAGTGGGATTTGCAGACTCCCGAAGAAGTGCAGGGAAGCCCTTTGGTCCTCCTGGGGGTGATCGCCCACTGTGGAAGGCGAACAAGGTAGTGAAGAGGATGGTGTTGGATCAGATGTAGGTCTTGAGGAGACTTGTAGGCTAGCATTGTGCGGTCTCGTGGGGAGGCTCTCATACAAGAACCTGTGTACTATGTCGCTCCCCATTTGGGTTGAGCAAGTTTGGAATCCAATTTTAGGATACACTCTCGAGCTTCTGTCATTAACAAAATGATGGTTTGACATTCTGTGTAACTCGCCCGACGATGCTTCGCTCTTACTGGATAGTAAGTGGATTATTGGTGGCAGTAGCTTTATGTTAAAACGCTGGAGGGTGGCTTTCGACCCGATTACCGAATACTTCCAGCACAGACACCTTTGGGTCCTTCTCCCCGGTTTACCATTGCATTTTTGGAATGAAGGATCCCTGCAAGAAATTGGGAACTCCTTGGGCACATTTATTTCGGTTGACAAGTCATCACTCTCGACAGCGTCTAGGAAAGTCAGGAAAATCTTGGTTGAAGTGGACATACATACTGGACTTCTGGAAGTCATGGAGATTGAGTGGAGAGGACATCAGATTCGTCAGCATCTGGATTATTTAGGGTTACCCTTTAGATGCAGTTTTTGCCGGAGCACTGGCCACCTGAGACGTGACTGCAAAGGTTTAGTAGTGGAGGATGAAGAATATGAAGACTGTGCATTCCTCCAAAATACTCAGGACTTTTCTCCAGGTGTTGATTATAGCAGTCTTAGCTCCTTCCAATTTCCACAGGAAGATTCTGATTTGCCAGATTCGGCAGGTACAGTGATGGGTAAGTTGAAAATCCTCTGCCCTGAACTTTATTCCACATTGTCTTTGTTTGACAAGGATTCTTTGGATGCATCAGACTGGCTTAAAAACCTGACTACTAGTGTGAACATGTCTTCTATGTTGGGGAAAAATTGTTGTGACTTCGAGTCAGGGAGTCAACAGGACAAGGTTATCTTTTCGGTTAGTACTCCGGGTGGCGAAACTCTTCCTTCTTGTCTAGTAAATCCTTTTGATGTTTTACACCAGTCTGGTCCTCCCACTATTTTGTCAGTTACTAATCCTTTGGACATTCCCTTACCAACTAGCCTGCCACTTGTTGGCTCCCCAACCCTCCTGGGTTACCATGAACCTGAAGAAGATGATCCTACACTACATGCAGTTTTGGACTTTTTACTACCCTTTAGTTGTGACCCTAACTCCTCGGTTCAACTACCCGTCTATCTTGGTAATTCTATTATCGATCCTAGTAATTCGTTTGGGGAGACTAGTAAATCATGTTCACTTGCAAAAGGGGTTGGGAAATATTTTGCCTGGTCTAGGTGCTTGGGTATCGATTACTCGCTAGTAAAAGCGAGGACTGGCCGAAAAAAATAATCTGTTTCAACTTCCTTGGATCCTGATTCTCTTCCTTCCATTCACAGTAGGGAACTTAGAGCAATGAAGGCACTAGCTCATGCAAAATAATGGTTTTTCTTTCTCTAAACCTTAGAGGGACCAGAGGCACCCTAAAATCGGCCTCCTTTCGACGTGTTTTGGACAAAACTTGGCCTGATATTGTATTTCTTCAGGAAACTTTGGTGTCGGCTCAAAAATCAATATCTTTCATGCATGCTTTACGCCCGAACTGGGTTTGTTGCGCAGTGAATTCTTTTGGTACTTCTAGTGGACTTTTGGCTTCCTGGGATCCGAGCATTTACAATTTGGTTCTGTTTCTCACTGTTGGTGGACTTTTATTGATAGGATATTGTATAACTAGCAAAAGGGAGATTGCTTTGCTTAATAGATTTTTTCCTTGTTTGGAGAAAAGAAGGTTGTGGACCCTAGTTGTTGATTCCAGATTGTTATCTATCAAAAACCTAATTATTGCAGGGGATCTGAACTTAACTTTATCGTCGGGTGAAACCTGGGGTGGATCGGCTATAGTGGGGTCCTCAAATGGTTTTTTTAAAGCCCTTTTTCAAACCAAAAAACTTATTGATATCGAGTCAGGGAAGGTGGTACCAACGTGGAGGAATGGGCGATCTAGTTCAGATGTTATTGGGAAAAGGATTGATAGGTTCCTTGTGTCAGAAGATCCGTTGTCGAGCATTGGTCTTTATAGGTCATGGGTGGAATATCCATTTGTATCAGACCATGCTCCGGTGTTATTACAGTTGGAAATTTCTCCTCTGTTTAAGGCATACCCTTTAACTCACAATGGTTGTTAGATAAGAATTTCTCTGATTTGGTTCATAAGCTCTGGACATATCCAAAATTCATTGCCGAGCGTGGAAAACAAAAAAGGATTGTCTGGAAACTTAAAGAATTGAAATCCAAAGAAAAGCATTGGGCAAAGTTACGCACTTTAAGAGAAAACTCATTTCTAGTGAAGCTAGAAGAAGATATTACAAACATTCTCCAACACTCTTTGGGAGGTTTGAGAACCATTCAGGAGGATTTATTTATAAAAAATCTTGAACAGAGTAGAAACAAGTTTTTAAAGGAAAAGGAAGAACTCCGGCGTCAACGGAGTAGGGCCATATGGATCAAAAGTGGTGATCAAAACACCAAATTATTCCATAACTTTGCCAATTTCAGGAGAACTCGTAAATTTGTATGGGAAATAAGAGACGGATTGGGATTTGTTCATAGTGGTTAGGAAGACCTTAAAGTAGAAGCAGTAAAATATTTTAATTTTTTTTTCAAAGAACAGGATCCTCCGTCGACTGTTGACCAAGTTAAAGTGGTGAGTCTTTTCTCCAGGTTTGTCACCGAAAATGAAGCAAAAACCTTGTACAACCCAATTATTTTGGGTGAACTTAAAGAGGTTTTATCTATCTTCAAGCGTGACAAGAGCCCAGGTCTCGATGGATGGACGGTAAAGTTTTTTATACATTACTTCGATTTGGTAGGGGGAGACTTTTTAGAAATGGTGGAAGAAGCGAGAACTAAAGGTATACTATTCAGTGGTATAAATTCAACCTTTTTAGCCTTAATCCCAAAAGTAAATAAGCCTCAAACTGTTGGGGATTACAGGCCTATTTCTTTATGCAACCTTTGTTACAAAGTAATCACAAAGATCATAACAAACAGGTTGAAGCCATTACTGTCTAGATCAATTTCAAAAGAGCAGTTGGGATTTCTGAAAGGCCGCTGAATCCAGGATGCTATTGGTACGGTACATGAATGCCTCCATAGTATAAAAAGGAAAAAATTTAAATGTATGGTACTGAAATTGGATCTACATAAGTCATATGACTATATCAATTGGGATCTATTAAGGATGATTTTAATTCAAATTGGTCTGGGTGTTGATATGACTAATTGGATTATGAGTTGTGTTGTTTCCTCTTCCTTTGTTGTTTTATTAAATGAGGAGGCCACTGATTTATTCAAAAGTGGCAGAGGACTCTCTCTTGCAGGCGAGGAGGCTCACAGACCATCACTCTTCCTCCTTGTGGTTCTCTAGTACTGATTTAGGCCTTTCGGGTGCTTTAGAAAATTAATGGAATCAGTTTCAGAGGGCCCTTATCGACTCAGGTGCCTTTCTCCAGGACATATAAGATGAACTTCTATGGACCGGAGGTGATAACTCAGGAATCATCACTGTTAAGAATACTTATCAGGAATTTATTTCTACAACGAGATTAAAAAAGGTTATAGGGTGGAGACAAGATTTATGGAAATGGGACTTGTAACTCAAAATAAAATGCTTCATCTAGTTGGAAACAGATAATAAGATCTTAACTTGGGAAAATATAAAATTTAGAGGATGGGAAGGACCATCTCGATGTCATCTATGTCTTCAAGAGATTGAAAACACTAGTCACCTCTTCATTCACTGCTCCTTTGCTATTTCGGTGTGGGAAATATTGGCCACGATTCAGAGATTTAAAAACTGTTAGAAAGGGAATACTTTGAATGAGTGTTTTAATAAATGGGTGAAACAAAAGTCTGCCTCAACAGTGATTGTTGCACACATATGCTGGTTTATTTGGTTAGAAAGGAATGCAACAATCTTAGAGGAGAAAAAGCCATCAATCCACACAGTGATTTATAAAACTTTAGGCCATCATAATAGTGGATTAAAATAACAAAATTCTTCCCCTTTGCGCTCTTTTATGATTTATTCAAAAAGGGTTATTACCACAGCTTGGTTTGATGGAGCTGCACAACTGGATGGCCAAAAATGTGGGGCTGGTGGAGTCTTTAAAACACCAGATTTAACAGTTTATAAATGGTTTTTTAATTGTGGGAGAGGCACAAATACTAGAGCTAAATTAATGGGAGTGTGGGAAACACTCAAGTTGGCATTACATCTGTCTTTCAATAGACTCCAAGTCTTGGGCGATTCAAAAGTAGTAATTGATTGGCTTTCCAATAGAGGTAGGGTTCAGTCAAGTACTATTGAGGGATGAAACTCTAGAACAAAGGATTTAATCAAATCCTTTCTTGACATAAGCTTCAAGCATGTCTACAGGGAATATAATGTTGAAGTTGATCATGTCTCAAAGATGTCATTAAAGGAACCAGAAGGCCGGATCACTTTTTACCAGTGGACTAATGGGGTAGAAGGCCCTAAGCAATTTCTTAGTCTATACTAAGTCCTGTGTGCCTTTCAGGCTGGAGTTTTGTTTTTAGATAGCATGGTACTTATCTACTAGGCTTTAGAATGTATCTCTTAGGAAGTTTTCTCCCTCCTACTTTGTATCAGTTTTTGTCTTTTTGTTGATCTCTTCCAGATCCTTTTTTGGTTTCGGCACATGTGATATTTTTGTAGTAAGGATTGAGGTTCCCTTGTTGCTCTATTTTGGGACTGTCTGTCTCCTGGATCGATCCTAGTCATGGATCTGATGATGTAAACAAATTATATTTACTAATATAATTGGGCAAATTTTCTATTGGAAAAAAGGACATAGTGGTATTTCTTAATCAATGTCATGGATGAGATGAATGTATGATTAATGTTAAAGGTTATTGAAATGGATCATGCAAGGCTTCAGTTTCTCTGGTTGGTGAATAATTTGGATAGCAAGCTAAAGGGTGATCAAATAATCTTTAAAAATATTTCAATTTCAAAAGAAAATGTGAGCAATGAAGACAAGTGATAGTTAACTCTCACTAAAACATGGATCACTTTATAGTTAATATGTTGTGGGTGATAATTATAATGTTCAGAACATCCATTGGTTTTTTTTTAAGTTAAACACATAAGAGTTTAAACATGCATGTTATTTGGGTTAGAACCATTCTATGAATAGTCAGTCATAGAGGTCCATATTTCATGGTCAAATTAGTTCCCAAACATTATTGAATGAGACCATAATACTTCAATAATAATATAAAAATAGAATAAAAATAAAATAATGAAATTTATCCACCATACAAACATTGAAATCAATGCAAAATACTAAATAAATATGTGTCCTTGTCATTATCCTCTTTTATTGTTGTGTTGTGTTATGTTAGTTGTGGGATAAGACTTGTTGAATTATGGTAGGTAGGCTAGAAGTTTGGCCTACAAGAAACATATTTTTTTATTCCCTACCTATGTTGAAGTTGTTTATGATTGCAACTTTGATATTTGGCATTGAAGCTAATGTATTATGCTTAGACAGACAAATGCAAGTTCATGTAGTCTTGCACTTTCTTCATATACCATACTATCTATAACTACAACTCTCTGGTCCAAGGGAAGATCCCGAGACAATGAAGATGAATACAAGATAGTAGATTTGCAATGAAATGTATTGTGAATCTATTGCAGAATTTCTATTTATTAATCTATTCATGTCAATGTTTAGTAGTTGAATTGTCTATTTGTTTTTGTTTTGTTGCATGAACAAGATTAGTTGCATAGTTTATTTGGGGGAGGAGTAGAAGACAAGTCAAGGATAAATGTGTTGTTGACCAATCCCTTGTACAATTAAGTACTTTGTTGTTTTCCAATTTGTTTCCCACTACTTAGAAATTATTGTTTTCTACTCAGAAATTACTCAAGCTAGAGAGACATTTTATAATTTTGAGTTTGATTGTGTGTGTGTGTGTGTGTGTCTGTATTCCCAAGGAAAAAATCTAGTAATTTTATTTCTGAGAAAGGAACAAAATTACAATCATTGATTCCCATGGAATTCCCCTAGTTGATATCCAATTAGAGTCTTGTAATATCCCCCGGTAGTGCCCCAGTTATATTATGAATTGTAATCATGTTTATGAATTGTAAATCATGTATTGTAGGCTGGCGAGACAAGTATTGATAAGTTGATAGGCTTATGTGTTTATTAGGCCAGAGAGCCTAAGTGTTAAAGGCCAAGGGCCTGTTTTTGTATATGTAATATGCAAAACATTAATAAAGATTAAACATCGTTGCGTGCAGAACAACCACGAAGAAAGAGTGATGGGGGACTAAGATTCCACAAGGTGGGTAAGGGAAAAAGGGGTTGAAAGGTTGGAAAGAGAGGATAAGTGTTGATCCTAGAGGCTAAGCCTAGGGGCTTAAGTCCTTGGGAATAATAATTTATTATTATTCCAAAATCTATGTGAAAGGTATGTTTTTATCCTAAGTTCCTGGAAGGGGGAACGTGTGAAAAAGGGAACGCATGATGATGGATCACATGCAGCCTCATAGGTGACATGTGTCAGCCCAGGCACATGTAATTTAACCCAATAATTGAGCCAGGATGGGGGTTCGTTCTCCATTCGGTCGTCCGCTATCTGAACCGAGGGATCTCTACATCTGAGTTCTGTAAGCCTCACACATCTCTGAAACCCAAAGCCTGTGATGTTTTCTTGAGAAGCTGATACATTCTCTACCCGAACTGTTGAGTCTGTGTTTGACCTCTGGGTGAATTGCTTGTCATGCATCCTGCAAATGGGTGTTACCTGAACCGCGTTGTGTTTTAGTGGTCTGTTGCCATTTCCTATTTCCACACCCCGTTTTCCATTGCTGTTGTCACCTGTGAGTTAACCCAAGTTGTTGTCGTTGCTGTCATCCTAAACTTGCGGGAATTGAATTGGAAATTGGTGGAAGAATTGGGTTGTCAGGCCCGTGGTAGAAGAGACAGGTTGTTAGGCCTGTGAGCAACTCTCTCTAGGTGAGAGAGTCTGCTGGGAAGTGGTTTTCTCCCAGAGAGAGTCCAGCACCAGCTACGGATCTCTAAGACTTCCTGATCCGACCTGTTGCCGAGGCCCAGAGAGGGAGGTGAAGCACCGATGGATTGTGCTTGTGAAGGTGTATACTCCCGAGTGGAATATGAATGTGGGGAATGAGAGTCTGTGAGTAGTGGGCGTAAGAAGGCTCATGGAGAGAATCCTTCTGGTTTCTCTGTGCAGTTTTCCTGTAACCTCAACCTAGTCTAGGATTCCCTTGCCTTGGGTGGAGCTTAGTCCCAGCTCGGGGGTGACCCACTGCTGAGCATGATGAGAAGCGTGGTCTAAGGCTGGGAGGTTCGTGGAAGGTCTGCATGTGGTTGGTGGAGTTACTACAGTTTCAAAGATAAGTATATGCATGTGTTTATTTTCAATTAAAATGCATGTCTGTGATGCTTGCAATATTATCATGTATTCCGTTGCGATGATGTTTACTGTTGCTTCTATTAATTCTGTATGATGATAGTAACTCTATGTTAAATGAATTAATTTGATTTAATTCATGTTATATTCATAAGTATGAGAATGTTCCACGTAGTAGCGTTTCCAGGCAAGTGGGTTGATGGTCGGGGACGTTACAAGTCTGTCCATGAAGGGTCCCCTTATGATATAATTTTCACCTATCATAACCTCTCTTTTGTCCACTTTAAACCACCCAAAAATTCCTCTTTTCCTTCTTGGTTCATTAGATGTTTTGAATTGAATTTTAGTTATTTATTGTTTATAATTAAGGTCATATCCACAAGTTTGAATTGTTTCCAATACCTTGTTATGGATTTTTGATTCCTTATCATGTGCTAAAGTGTGAATAAATGCAGGGTTTTATTTTAAAGATGACATAAATAAGTTTCTATATTATTTATGGTTGAGGAAAGAACGTTTCAAATAGGGTAATAAAGGATGTACGAGCAACCTATATTCCAATTGATTCCTAGGACATCACCAACACTCCAACTGATCTCTGGAATATTGCAATAGCTTAGGCATTCATTCAAGAAAGGGGCATGTGAGGGTTGGCATTCGAACTAATCCCTAGAATATTTGAGATTAATTTTAGACATAACACAACTATCTACTTACTTTACAAAATCCCTGGGAGCTGGTTGAGGCATCTACACAAGAAATCTCACCCTCTATTTATTGATCCTTGCATCCATCACCACGTGGGAGATATGAGTATGCCCTTAGTTCATATTTTGGATTGATTGCAACCAGATTTCATCCCCCTGTGACTTAGAGTGTGAATTGGAAATTGATTGGACTCTTCTTCTCAGTCAATACGATGGGGAACATGGGAATCACATTTTATGTATTTGTCGACAGTTTTAGACTTAGTTATGAGTTTGTTTTCTCATTCCTAAAATGGCATGAGCCATTATTCTATATATTGTGAGGAAAATGGCATGATCCATTATTCTCTATATTGTGAGGAGAATGGCTCCATAGATACTAGTTCAAATATACAATGTAAAAATAATTTGGATTTCTTGAATAAAGGACAGAGTGCCCAAACTCTGCAATACTTTGTTAGTTATTTCTTGAATGTGTGAGTTCTGATTTTCAGTTGCTAGTGTCATTGTAATAGATCCTGGCTACCTGATCTCTAGAGAGGGCCCACTCTAGAGAACATGAGTTGTGGATCTATAGATGAATGCTATATTCACTTTGTTGTACATAGATTAGTTTGTATTCCTTTATCTATTTTATCATTTGAATTTTACTTTGTTCTATTTCATTTGCAATCTATTGTCAGGTATGTATGGTGGAATTAAATTTCTAACCCAATTTATTAGAGAAATGTTGCTACGATAATGACGCAATCATTTGTTTAACACATTCATTTCAATTACAATGCACATGAGAGCCACAAACTAGTATAAATTACAATCCAAACATACACAATACTATAGTGGTTATAGCTAATATTTCAATTAAGCTTGAATTGGAGATCTTGTGTAGATAATTTGTATGTTGTAGATTTTATCTTGTTCAATTGTTTATGTTAATTTATTTGCTTTGTTTCCTATAGAATGCTTGGTTGTAAAAATAGGTTATTCGAACAAACTTGTGATGAAAACCTGATAACAGAGCAAGAGAAGTGCTACCATAGGACTAGGTTACTGATGGTAGCACTCTAACAAGAGCCATATATTAAAATCGAAATCACAAGTGTTAGAAGCTAGTTCCCATGTGTTTTGATTTTTTGCAATGCAATTTCCTTCTTGTAGAATCATATTAGAAAACTAATGCAAGTTAAGAAATTGTAGCCCACACACATAGTGCATGACATCTCATAAGTACATTGGAAACTCTAGTTGATAAGTTAAAATGGAAGAGTGTTCCTATTTAAATAGAAGATATATAGAAACAATGTCATTTTTTGCACGGTTATCGGTGAGGTGTTAAGGAAACGATAGTATTTCTTGTAATAGTTTTAGATAACACATGGTAACGGGATGAGCAAAGAGAAGATGACGACTACCCTGTTTGTAGGGTCTCATATAGAGTGTTCTACATTCATACAAATGCATGCATTAAATTAGAAAGTTTTTTGTGGTGCAATAAGAACCACCCACGGTACTAATCTCCTTTGCAGGAATTTTGGCAAGAGGAAGGAAGAATTGGTGAATGAGGATTTCACTGGAGAAGGAGCCAAAGGGATGCATATTAAGCCTTCAATCCTATGTCTAGATTGATTAACATGTATGAGGTGAATCTCTGTTATTTCCATCATTAATAAATATCATCTCGGGTTGATTGAGTTCTTAGTTTCATTGTCTTCTTTCACGCCTTCCTATTGCATATTTTATTTACTTCCATTTTTCTTCTTCCTCACTCTTTATGCCTCTCTCAATTCTCCTTCCCTATTTTCTTCTTCATGCTTTTCTTTTCTATTTTTGATTTATGCAACATCATCTCCCTTCCCCCTCCCTTTCTTTTCACTAAGCCATGATCCTTTTTCATCTTAGACTTCTCATCTCCAACCCTTGATTCTTCATCATTAATTAGTTCATACGGGATCCCTACACCTAGTCCCTTTGATCCTAGGAATAATGACAAATGCACACTACTCAACATTTTGATGATGGTTGTATTCCTCAATCAACTATTCAAGCCATAATCATACAAGAATCACAATTCCATGAACAAAATGTGGAAGTTGTTTCACAAATAATGAGACACTTTGTGGTTTCCACGGTGGTTATTTCGGGCTCTCATTATATCAAACTCATAGATAATGGGACACTTTGTGTTCCCATGATGGTTATGTCAGGATCTAATTATCATTATACCATGTTTTAAATTAGATATTTGATTTTATTCTTGCTTTAGGTATTTTTGCATTAGCCATAGGATCTTGCGAGAGACATATCACACAATTTAGGTGCTGGGTATTTGTAATTTTTGTTATCTAGATGCATTAGATTGCAAATTATACACATTGAAAATTCACACAAACCCATATCATCACTTGGAATAAATAGCTTGTTGATCGGACTCTTGTGGCATTTGGGATCACTAACCTCACCGAGAACATAGTTCATAAACACAATTTCCAGTAGACTAAATGGATAGATATTTAAATTTATTTCTAGGGTGTATTCTCTTATGGATCTAGTTTATAACCCAACTTGAATCATCTCATTCTGATATTGTACAAGAAATTTATTCCCTAATTACCAACTCCCTATCCTAAATTTGCATCGATAAAACCTTGTTTCCTATATTGTTCTTTGGTATAATTGGCCCATCAATTATTCATGTTTTCAAAACCTGTTTCTACTTGAGATACCTACATGAATCTATTTTCATCTCCAAGTGGAATCAATTCGATCCATCATTATATGAAAAGTTCATACCAAAAGACTTGACGATTGGTCTAGGATGGAAATTGAAAACAATGATACACTACAGCCTGTTTCTCAACATGTTTTACATACTCTTTCAAATCCATTTCAAAATTTGTTTATAGTGGGTATATCTCTATGAATACACTTTAGTATTCCTTTGGAAGCACTCTAATTGGAATTTGAATGAAGAATTTACCATTGAAACACTAACTAGTAGTCTAGGCCAACCACCACTCCTCACCAGGTAACAATAATTGTTTTTAATGAATCCTTTAAGAGATATTTTTTATACTCATTAGCTGCACTCATTTTTATATTTTATGGGAGAAATAAATTCCTCATAGATATTTTCCAATATCACCTTGTGTTGCAGGAAAAATTATATTTTTTTGCAGGTCAAAGAAGGATCATGGAGGTCAATCCATGAACAAGTGATTTTTAAAGGAAGAAATTCATGAAATGGGAATATCACCAACACATGCAAGTAAGTGTGCTATCATTTAATGCTGAGTCCTTGGATGAACCATGTCTGAAGACCAAGTTCCTAGGAACTTGTTGTATAATTGTTCAAGCTGCCGACCTATAAGACAAAGACATCCCATTGCTATATCAATAATTCCATTGCTACATAAGACCTTTCAAGAATACCTAATGTTCATCATCCTCATCCACTAGCACTATTTTATGCCCATACACTTTCTTCTTCTCAACTTAGAAGTAGTGGCCTATTGAAGTTTATTAAGTATCCCTTACTTATGTGGTTGACCATAACCACTGCTTTAATCACTATTACCACCCCATAACTTCAAGTTACTTATTTCTTCTAGAAGGCCTCTGTGAATTCCTGCTCCACCCACTCCTGACCCACCCAATAAAGCAACTTGAATCACTTACAAGGATAACCTACCCTTCTAGTTTTAATAGTTGTCGAATAAAGATTCCCAAGAACCTGTTGCTACCAATCCATCAAAGGTTTCTTTTTCTACCTTCCTACTACTAATCTTGGCTAACACCCTTCCTTAATTTCCAAACTTTTAAAAATGTGCAATATATCTTGTAGTATGGTTCTATTCTTAGTAGCACTTCACAGATCCACCATTCCTACAAAATCAATAGAAATATGAACTTTAAAGGAAATTGGAACCAACTACAGGGGGATTCTATTGTTGACGAAGATCAAAAAGGAGAAATAGGTGTGGCCACAAGCCTAAGGTTTCCACACAAGAACCAACCTCAAAAGGCCATTCTATTGTCACACAAGAACCAACGATCAAGAAATCAGTTAGGGACATCCCCCTGGAGGAAACGATTGCCACCCCACAAGAAATTGTAGCAAAACAAGTTGTTACAGAACTAGTCTTCCCTCATAGATTCATCAAAGATATCTTGGAAATAGGTGAAAATTTTGCTGACATTCCTTTACACCAATGTTTTCTTTTTCTATGGAAGTTCGTGAAGAACCTGTTATAGTAAATAATATGCTTGTTTTAAATTTCAGGGACTTCTTAGCCTCTTGTCTTTGTATTTATTCCCACCTTATTTACTATTTTGAATTTCTTCGAGGACATGAAAAGTATTCCATTTGAG
>JZKD02S1590581.1:746647-782447 GCA_000966675.3 Picea glauca | reverse complement strand
TTCAACTTTCCATCATATTACTCTATCCTTCGCCATTTTATTCCACTCCATATTTCGAATCCATTCTAACCTCCCTAATAGATACAAAATGAGAAGGACTAGAAGTTGCTAGTGTTGCTACATCAGGAAGCCCTAGTATTTCTCCACAAGAACCAACAATGGGATCAGAATAAAACATTGTTTTTTCTCCACAAGAACGAATAATAGAAAAATAAGTAGTTGATACATATGGAAAATCCAAACAAACTTGCTCAGTAGATTGGGAATAATTTTCTACAATTTTAAGATCCGCATGTCATTCCAAGTTATAGGAGGAGAGATGAATCCTTACTACCTCCCTGCAATTACAAGGGATTCCCACAACAAAGATAATTGTGCATCTATATCCAACATTCTTTAGTCATCAGAGAAAAATATCAGAAGATATGGTGTTCTATTTTATTTATTTATTTTTAATATTCTAGAAGAATGGGTTCGCACTGGAGACAACTTGTTTCCATTGACATTTTTCAGGGTCAAAGAAAGGGATAGCACGAGGAACTCAATTTTACTTGAGAATAGAAATTAGAGGTAACATTAAAACACCCTTTGATATTTTTGTAGACTTGAGAAATCAAATTTAGTCCATAGAGTTCGTCTATGAGCCAAAGAAATTTGAAAAGTTAAGATCCCCAGCACTATATTTGACTGAACCTCTTTGAGAAGAAATATACTTATTTCCTCAGTTGAGAAAGAAATCCCCTGCATATTACCTTGATATATACTCTATCTCTTCTAAAAAAACCCACTACTTATATATGTTGATCTCTCCTACATCGATCTGGGTCTAAAACCTCCAAGTTCATGGTTTACTACGCAATTGGAGAACCAATTTTGTAGTCAACAAAGGTCTCTCTAACTTCAACCACCACTTAAAAAAGGGCGCCCTACAAAGGCCAGTCTTGATTAGATTTGTAAAGGCATATTCTTGGGAAGCCAAAAAGATGCACATTATAGCCCGATCACAAGGTCTTGAGCCATATTTTTGCGATTTTTTCTCTTTATTAGCCTTACAGTCATTCCAACTTGTAGTTATTCCAAAGTATAGTTGATACAATATTGGAATAATTTGAAGCCTACTTTTACCATATTGTGCATTTTGCCTCTCATGCTCTATGCTCTTAAAACCCATGGATTTTATTTTTGCATATGAGAATCCTTGTAAGTTGGTTTCATACTTCTCAGGCCTAATCATTTCACACCTCATTCATTATCATTTACAAGGTTTCACTATCTCAAGGGTTCATTTTCAAGATTATGACTTGCACCCCAAAGTTACAAGTTACATAGCATAAGCCACAACCCTCTTTGCAACTTTGGTTCAAAAATCAATTTTGTATTTTTAGATTAACATTCGTCTTCTAAAGACCCTATTAGAACTATGATAAATCCTTACAAGGCAGAACCACTTATTCCTACAACATTATAGCCCCTCTATCTAGCAAATACAATTTCATGGATTGTTATTTTACAACAGGAGACTGTTTTGTAACATCCCCAACCACTGAAGCCTCTGCCGAGAAACACTACCTAATGACTGTATCTCTTAATTCTCTATGCTGATACCATATTGTAACATACCCGACCACCCAATCCGGTCATGCTACTTGAAACTATCGATGCTCTGATATATATATATATATATATGATGAAATTTTAAACAAACATAACATTATGTTCATACACATAATTCATGCGGAAGCGACAATAATACATACATCCAATAAACATAGGAAATTATGATAACATTATAACACATGTGCAAGATACACAACGTACAATTAACATATAATTGGTACTTATATTTTATGATAAGACCACCTACTATGTGAAGACCTTCCACGAACCTCCCAACCTTAGACCACACTACTCCAATCTATTAGCAGTGAGTCACCCCCGAGCTGGGAATAAACTCCACCCAGGGCAAAGAATACTAAACTAAGATGAGGTTATGGGAAACTGCATAGTACAACTGGAAGGATTCTCTCCAAGGATCCTACTTATGCCCACTGCTCATGGACCCTCATTCCCCACATGCTTGTCCCACCCCGAGAATATGCACCTTCACTATTCCATAGTCCATTGACTGCTCCACTTCCCTTCCAGGGCTTCAACAACATGCCAGATCAAGAATTCTCAGAGCTCCGTAGCAACTGCTGGACTCCCTCTAGGAGAAATCACTTCCCCAACAAACTCTCTCACCTGGAGAGAGTTTCTCACAGGCCTGACAACCTGCTTCTTCAACCACGGGCCTGAAAACCCACCTCTTCAATCCACAACAACCAATATCAGGTAATGCAAGGGGACAAATCAACTATTACATAGGTTCACAATGGCGGAAATGGATCTGGCTGCGTGATTGTTTAGTGCATGTGTGAACTGCCCAAGGGATGGCTAGAATCCTGCAGATGAGCTCACAGGGAAAACTAAAATGGCCAGACTCGTCAAAATGCTGAGAGCGAGAAAGAAAAATGGTGAGAATGGTTAGTATTCAAGATCGTGAGAGAGCCAGAATGGTGAGAGTGAACTCCTCAGGAAGGTGGCCATAATGGTTCGTGGACCCAACAACGTAGGAAATTACAACATAAATCTGCATGCATCCGGGGTGACACTTGGCTCTCCAGGAACAAGTTCCTCTCCACTTGGAGTTTGTTCCTCTCCCTAAAGGAACTTAGGATAACTGGGTTTATTTCCCAACTTTAGTATTTTTTTTTCAGGAATATATTACAATATTCCCTTGGGTTAAGCCCTCAAGCTTAGCCCCTCTTTCCTAGCCTCTCAACCCCATCCCTTTCCCTACCTAGTGGAGCTTAGTCCTCCATAACTCTTTCTTCGTGGTCGGTCTACACACAATGATGTATTTTATTAATAATTTGCATAATTACATAAACAAAATCAAGCCCACCAGCCTTAGCATCTAGGCTCTTGAGTCTAATAAACACATAAGCCTACCAACTTATAATTACTTGTCTCACCAGCCTATAGACATCATTACATTTCACAAGGGCTCGGACTTGGGGTATTACAATCTGTTGGCACAGGGGCAAACCTAGGGTTCAACTCTAACAATGCACCAACAAGCCCTAGCTAGTGGCCCTTTTGCCAACACTCGTGAAGCAAATGCAGTATCACCCGAAGTAGCAGTAGGGGGTTGCAAGACACAAATGTATACAACCAGAGGAAATGAAAAGTGGATCCACAACAATAACACACAACAACTAGATATTATTTACCAACTTAAACCTACTTCACATAGTTATATCTCAGATCTAGCTCAATAATGCAATAACAGAATAACAAGAAGCAAAGAACACAACGTCAACCATAGAAGACAACAAGATATATGTGGTTCACCCTCTTCCTAGGGCTACGTCCACATAACTGTGTTTATTGATATTATATGAAAACATACAGTTCTATCTACGCGCTTAGTTTGCAGATCTATCTCTCTTTCTCTTCTTCTCTCCCGTCTCTGTTCAGCCAGCTGGAGGGTTGATCTTCTCACCCAACTGCAGATCTTACAATACTAGAGTGATCTCACACACAACACTTCTCTCTCACACAACAATAATCACTTGATATCACAACACAACTCTAGCCAATAAAAAACTCAGAACTAACCCATCCCAGGTACTCTATACCTTTATTTATACATTACAATAACTCTCCAAAAAACTTAGGCCGAAACCTAGGTGTCTAACACCCTAGGTCCACTTGACCCACATTTTCAGAGCTTCGCTAGCCTATCTTTCCATCCTTCCCGCGAGGTTCTCCAAAGCATCCATTGGTGGATTTTGCCACTTGCTGAGTTGTCCAGGATCCATATTCCTTTCTGATCTGTCTTCCTTGATATTCTCGTCCAATGACTCATTTTCCCTTACTTCGCTCCTTCTTTTCCGCTTCTTTGACCACTTCGACCCAATCTTAGTCAATGTGCCTTCCACGTAGTTCGTACTTCATCTTATCTCTTCCTTATTCTTCTATTTCTTCCTTAATCCATAAACAAGGGCCAATAGGCCCCCAACACTCACATGTGACTCATCTCGAGACACTGTAGGTCTGACCCTTATGTTTTACTTCGACTTCAGATTGCACAGAGAAACCTGTGATTTCTTCTCTATCCCTCCCCACTGTGTGAAGATTGTCTTTTCTGTGTCTAGTACCCAGTTTCAACTGCACCTGGTACCTAGAACCTTCTTCTTACGCTGTTACTGAGAGCTACAAGGAAACTAGTTGACATAGTAAAATTTCAACCAGCTCCGATTCACCAAACCTTCCTTCCATTCTCCATTCAAAGTCTTCAACTGCGCAACTCCACCTTCTGTGATCCAGATTATTTTCAACATGAAATGAGAGTGGAGATATAATAAAGAAACACACAAAGATATCACAAATATTCAATAATATAACAAAAATGTATCAGATATGCAACCATAAACATAGATATACAACAATAAATGATTTCTATTAATGAAATAAATGTATAGAGACTGTAAAAATACAGAGTGAAAGACTTGCTAGAATGGTGGTGGCTTATCTCTGAGAAGAGATGTGACGGCTACGCTCATTCATAAGAAGATGATTACAATGAGGCTCTGAAGGAATTTTTACAATAAACAGGAATTCCAAAATCCCTCCACATCCAAAAACCTAACCCTAGGAGATGAAGCGCCAAAAGTCATGTGGACCCCGTTTGGGTAAGTTAGTACATCAACTTCCCGGGGTTGTAACTTTTGCATACGAACTCCGTTTTAGGCGTATGATAGCCCGTTGGAAAGGTATTGTTGAGGAGATTCATTTTAGGTTAAATTTTGAAGGAAATTAAACATTTCAAACATGTTTTCCCAAAAAACGTCGTTTAGGGCCTCAAAATGGCCCCATAAGTTAAAAACTGCTAAAAATAGTAAATTACCAAAATTGCTAGAAAATTGTTTTGAGCTAGTTGGAAAAGGTGGGTGGCCACCGATATCCACCTAGACCAATCCTCCCTCCTTAGGAATAAATGGTCTCCATTTCTTTGAGTGCCCGGGGGAGAGGAAAAAGTGTTTGCTGAATCTGAATCTTGGTGAGCTGCTTGCCTTGCTGGAGACGTCACGCTGCTCAGTTTGTGGAAGTATGTCAAGGACCTGTTGAGGCTGAGGTTGTTCAAAAATTTGAGCTACATGAGAGGAAGGCGTGTAGAAGGAATCTTTGCGCTTTGATGCAACCTTTTCGACCTGCTTCTATTGGATATAAGGTGATTTTGGCGAGGTTGTAGTGGTTACAATGTCTTTCTGTTCCCCTTTTGAACAGATTGTGAAGAAGCTGAATTTTGCAGTATGAGATACTACCTTATGAAAATTTTTAGCTAGAACAATAGTTAGAACTACCTCTAGTATTCTGTAGAGATGAACCCCTAGAGAAACAATGACACTGCAGGGTCGAGACTCATAAATAGCATGGAGTCTCCACATATATGGTTGGCTCAAGAGAACATCATAGACATCTAGTGGGGAAACATCACATAACACCTCATCCTTGAAGGGATGGATTCCATATGACAATTGACACTGCTGGCTGACACGAATATCTCATCCTTGGCGAAGCCACCTGATGCTGTATGGTTGCGGGTGTGGTGTTGTCGACAATCCCAACTGTTTGACGACCTCTGCTGAGATGAGGTTCTTCTGGCTTCTACTATCAACAATAAAATGCAGCGGGGTCCCCTTCACCCACATCCGTGAATGAAAAAGGCGCTCACCCTCTTCAGGATATGTTGGTTCTTCTAGTTGAATTGTTGCGGTCGTGACAATAACAGTGGGGTTTGCATTGATGATATGTCTTTTACCGGTCTTTTCATAATCAGATTCTAAATCAGGGTTTGGCTCATTGTCTTTGATATCAGCCACCAATGACTATTTTGAGCGACATTCATTGATGTTGTGTGAGGGGCTTTTGTGGAAATCACACCATTTTCCAGTGTCCTTCTTTGTCTTCCCGTGACCCTTCTTTTCTTGTGGCTTGGACCGGTTTTCGGGAGACTGTTTGTTAGGGTCATCTTTGCCATACTTTGGTTGCTGCGGATTTGCAGACCCGAACTCCCATTTGTTCTGGTGCTTAAATTTCTACTCAATTTTAACAGCGTATCGATAAGCAACACTGAGTGATGAGATGTCTAGAAAATCCATTTCAGTTTGGATGTATCTATGTAGAGCCCCACGGTATTTCAGAACCAAATGTTGTTCAGAGTCTTTGATACCTAGCTTGGTGTGGAAGGTATGGAAGGTATTGGTGAATTCTAGAACTGCTTGGCCCCTCTCTTGCTGCAGTGTGGTCCATCTCATCTGCTGGTCCTCATAGTTTCCAACAGGGTAATACTGTTCCTTTACTGCATCCACAAAAAAATCCCAAGTGGGCTCGACCCCATATATTCTAGACTCCTTTGTGGAACTTTTCTCCCAGTAATTTTCCCACCAATGTTTGACATGGGGGAGAGCCTTAAGGAGCGCGAAGATGATCTTTTCTCTGTCGAAAAAATAGTGAACAGAGAAATAACCTTCTAACAAATTTAACCATTTATCTAGGGCATCCACATCTATATGACCTTCAAATATAGGAATATCGAAATTGACCTGTACCTTAAAAGGAGAGGTGCCTCCAAAGTGGCCACTTGATGAAGATGTGCCTGATGCTATCGAGAGGCGTTGAAGGATGTGGGAAAAGTTCTCCATCATTTCGTCCCTCTATCATGTGAGAGTTTTCTCAAGCAATAGATTGATAGGATTGTCTGCTCCGCCGTTTTTATTTTCTTCCACCATTGAGGGTTTCTTGGGTGTGCGAGAGTGATTGTCCTCAAGAGAGACAAGCTCGAGACCCAACTTTCTATACTTGGACCTCGTCGATGACATGCACTGAAAAAGCGATCGAGAACAACCTACTCTTATACCACTGATCCAGATTATTTTCGGCACGAAATGAGAGCGGAGATATAATAAAGAAATGCACAAAGATATCACATATATTCAATAATATAACAGAAATGTATCAGAGATGAACCCATAAACACATATATATAGTAATACACGATTTCTATTAATGAAATAAATGTACAGAGACTGTAAAAATACAGAGTGAAAGACTCGCTATAATGGTGGTGGCTTATCTCTGAGAAGAGATGTGACGGCTTGACTCATTCACAAGAAGATGATTACAATGAGACTCTAAAGGCCTTTTTACAATAAGCAGGAGTGCCAAAATCTTTCCACATCCAAAAACCTAACCCTAGGAGATGAAGCACCAAAAGTCATGTGGGCCTCATTTGGGTAAGTTAGTACATCAACTTCCCAGGGTCGTAAGTTTTGCATACGATCTCCGTTTTAGGAATATGATAGCCTGTTGGAAAGGTATCGTCGAGGATATCCATTTTAGGTGAAATATTGAAAGAAATTCATTATTGAAAACCTGTTTTCCCAAAAAACATTGCTTAGGGCCTCAAAATGGCCACAAAAGTTAAAAACTGCTAAAAATAGTAAATTACCAAAATTGCCAGAATTTTTTTTTGAGCCAGTTGGAAAAGATATTTTGTCCAAATATATCCACCTAGATCAATATTCCCTCCTTAGGAAGAAATGGTATCCATTGCGTTGAGTGCCCGAGGGAGAGGAAAAAGTGTTTGTTGAATCTGAATCTTGGTGAGCTACTTGCCTTGCTGGAGATGTTGCACTGCTCAGTTTGTGGAAGTTTGTCAAGGACCTGTTGAGGCTGAGTCTATTCAAAAAGTCGAGCTACATGAGAGGACAATATGTAGAAGGAATCTTTGTGCTTTTCCACAACCTTTTCGACCTGCTTCTGTTGGATATAAGGTGCTTTTGGCGAGGTTGTAGTGGTTACAGTGTCCTTATGTTCCCCTTTTGAGCAGATTGTGAAGAAGCTGAATTTTGTAGTATGAGATACTACCTTGTGGCACTTTTTAGGTTTAACAATAGTCGGAACTACCTCTGGTATTCTATAGAGATGACCCCCTAGAGAAACAATGAGACTACGGGGTCGAGACTCATAAACAACATGGAGTCTCCACATATATGGCTGGCCCAAGAGAACATCACAGACATCCAGTGGGAAAACATCACATAATACCTCATCCTTGAAGGGTTGGATGTCATACAAAAATCAACACTACTGGCTAACATGAAGATCTCGTCCTTGGCGAAGCCACCCGATGTTGTATTGCTGCGGGTGTGGTGTTGTTGACAATCCCAACTGTTTGACAACCTCTGTTGATATGAGGTTCTTCTGGCTTCTGCTATCAACAATAAAATGAAATGGGGTCCCCTTCACCCACATTTGTGAATGAGAAAGGTGCTCCCCCGCTTCAGGATATGTTGGTTCTTTTGATTGAATTGTTGCGGTCGCAACAATAGCAATGGGGTTTGTGTCAATGATATGTCTTTTACCAGTATTTTCATAATCAGATTTTGAATCGGGGTTCGGCTCCTTGTCTTTGATCTCAACCACCAATGACTGTTTTGAGTGAAATTCATCGGTGTTGAGCCAGGGGATTTTGTGGAAATCACACCATTTTCTAGTGTCCTTCTTTGTCTTCCCGCGACCCTTCTTTTCCTATAGCTTGGACTAGTTTTCGGGAGACTGTTTGTTAGGGTCATCTTTGTCATACTTTGGTTGTTGCAGATTTGCAGACCCGAACTCTCATTTGTGATGGTTCTTAAATTTCTGCTCAATTTTAACAACATATCGATAAGTAGCACTGAGTGATGAGATTTCCAAAATATCCATTTCAATTTGGATGTATCTGTGTAGAGCCCCACTATATTTCAGAACCAAATGTCATTTAGAGTTTTTGATACCCAGCTTGGTGCACAAGGTATGGAAGGTATTGGTGAACTTTGGAACTTCTTGGCCCCTCTCTTGCCGTAGTGTGGTCCATCTCATGTACTGGTCCTCATAGTTGCCAACATGGCAATACTATTCCTTTATCGCATTCACAAAAAAATACAAAGTGGGATCGACCCCATATATTCCAGACTCCTCTGTGGAAATTTTCTTTCAGTAAGTTTCCCACCAATGTTTGACATGGGGGAGAGCCTTAAGGAGCGCGAAGATGATCTTTTCTCTGTCAAAAAAATTGTGAACATAGAAATAACCTTCTAACAGATTTAACCATTTATCTAGGGTATCCACATCTATCTGACCTTCAAATATAGGAATATCAAAATTGACCTGTACCTTAAAAGGCGAGGTGTCTCCAAAGTGGCCGCTTGATGAAGATGCACCTGATGCTATCAGGAGGCATTGAAGGATGTGGGAAAAATTATCCATCATTTCATCCCTCTGTCGTGTGAGAGCTTGCTCAAGCAACATATTGATAGGATTGTTTGCTCAGTCGTTTTTATTTTCTTCCACCATTTGGCATTGATGGTTTCTTGGGTGTGCGAGAGCGATTGTCCTCAAGAGAGACAAGCTCAATACCCAACTTGCTTTACTCGGACCTCGTCGGTGACATGCACTGAAAAAATGATCAAGAACAACCTGCTTTGATACCACTGATCTGGATTATTTTCGACACGAAATGAGAGTGAAGATATAATAAAAAAACACACAGAGATATCACAGATATTCAATAATATAACAGAAATGTATCAGAGATGCAACCATAGACACAGATATACAGTAATACACGTTTTCTATTAATGAAATAAATGTACAGAGGCTATAAAAGTACAGAGTGAAAGACTTGCTAGAATGGTGGCGGCTTATCTTTGAGAAGAGATGTGATTACAATGAGGCTATGAAGGCATTTTTCAATAAGAAAGAATTCCAAAAGTCCCCTATATCCAAAAACCTAACCCTATGAGATGAAGCACCAAAAGTCATGTGGGCCCTGTTTGGGTAAGTTACTACATCAACTTCATGGGGTTGTAACTTTTGCATACGATCTCCGTTTTAGACGTATGATAGCCTATTGGAAAGGCATCGTTGAGGAGATTCATTTTAGGTGATGTATCAAAGGAACTTAAATATTACAAACCTGTTTTCCCAAAAAACATCGTTTAGGGCCTCAAAATGGCCCCAGAAGTTAAAAACTGCTAAAAATAGTAAATTACCAAAATTGCCAGAAAATTGTTTTGAGCCAGTTGGAAAAGGTGTGTGGCCACCTATATCCACTTGGATCATTATGTAACATAGGCAACCTCATATGGCCCCATCCAATGTGTCTTGAACTTCCCTAGATGCTTCATGAACTTGTTGTCATATACCAATACTAGGTCTCCTTGCTTAAATGATTTCTTCTTGATGTGTCTGTCATGGTAAGCCTTTTCTCGTTCCTTCTGTACCTGCTGATGGAATCCTACAATAAATACGTATTCCTCTAGTTATACCAACTGCACAAGCCTGTTTTGAACATCGTCAGTGTCATCCATATCTGTGAATGTTGCAATTCTTAGACTAGGAACCAAATATTCCATAGGTACTACTACTTCTAGACCATAAACGAACTTAAAGGGAGTCTTCATTGTCAACTTCTTGCAAGTGGTTCTATAAGACCATAAAACTGCTGGTACTCTCAAATCTCAATTATCCCTGTTCAAACTACAAATCTTTGTTAGTGATGTCTCCAAGATCTTATTGAAAGCTTCGACTGTTCCATTTTCCCGTGGATGGTATGGAGTGCTCTTCTTATGGTGGACTTCAAATTCCTGAGTCAAGGCTTCAATAGTCTTATTAATAAAATGTGTACCTTAATCACTCATAAGGATCTTTGGGCATCCAAACCTGGTTATGATATCATCAAATATGAACCGCACAGCTATAGTTTCACTACAGCCCTTAAATGCTCTTGCTTCTGCCCATCTGGTCAAATACTTTGTCGCAGTGATGATGTATCTTTCTCTTGTGTGCTTTCCTGGTGGGTTGATAGGTCCCACAAAATCGATAGCCCATTTCTCAAATGCTTGTAAAGTTAGTTAAGGTGCTAAAGACATCTCATCTCTTCTAGAAGGTTTCCCAACTCTTTGGCATACATCACAGGCTTTGTAGTATTCATTAGCATATTTGTGTAAAGTGGGCCACCAGAGGCCAACTCTAAGAACCTTTTGCGATGTTTCTTTACCTGCATAATTTCCTCCTGCGATGCCTTCATGTGCTTCTACCAAAATTAGTGGTCTTTCTGCCTCCATAACACATCTCCTCAAGATCTCATCAGGTCCCATCTTGTATAACTGTCCAGCTATAAGTGAAAAATCTCCAGCACGAACTACTAACTGTTTCTTCTGAATGATTTTATATTCGTGAGGTGCCATTCCTGTTGATAGGAACTGGACTATCTCGGCGAAGAAATCATCAAACTTTCTTATGGCCAACAATTGTGCATCTGGTAGCGTATCCTCCAAACTGGTAGGCTCCTCTCCATTTTCTAACCTAGACAAGTGGTCAAGTCCCTTATTCATTCTCCCTAGCTTGACCACAATCTCAAAATCATATTCCTGGAATAAAAATAGCCATATGCATATCCTTCCCCCCAACACTGGCTTGTTGACTAGGTATTTCAATGTAGAGTGATCAGTGAACATTTTAAAATGTCCTCCCAAAAAGTAGTGTCGAAACGTATGCAACACATACACCATGGATAAACCTTCTCTTTCGGTAGTAGTGTGATTTATCTCAGCTGTAGAGAGCTTCCTTCTAGCAAAGGTTAGCAGATGGTCAATATCTCTTGCTCCTGGTTGTGCTAACACTACTCCTAATGAAATAGATGATGCATCGACATGCACATGGAATTCCTTACTACAATCTGGGAAAACCAGAATAGGCATTGTTATCACACAAAATTGTCAGAACATTAGGAGTTTTTGGTTTCTACCTAAGCCTGCAAAATTTTGCCTCACTCTCCTCCTTTTGCAGACCCTATCATAAGTTTTTCCCTCTTGACTTGTAGCTTTTCTTCCATTGGCATTCATCTGTTTGATCGACCTATTTTTCCTTGTCAGTCTGTCTGAGAAGTATTGGCCTTCAACCTTCCTATTCTATCTTAGGCCAATCATTCCTCTCTTCATCTCTGTCTCTGATCTTTTTTTTTCTCAAGCCCTCAGCCAGTCATTCAAGTAAACTACACAGGTTGCATTTGTGAGAACTAGGTGCAACACTTGAAACAGTCTGATATCAATCGAGCGAGAAAGATCAAATTTCAACGGTGGAGAGCCATCAGGTAGATCGGATCGATGGCCATCGAGTGATCAGGATCATACAGTTGCACCAAGTTTAGCGTCAAACAGAGATCCAAAATCGCAATGTCAATCCTAGAGGTTGGTACGAGGAAGGACGCGTGGTGCAAGATTAGCATTTCGTGGTTTCTCGAGATGGAGCGGTCAAGGAGCAAAGTCATCAGAACTCAGGAAATTCAAAATCACGAAAATATCGCAGCCATTGATCAAAGGAGAGATATGGACCGTTGGATTAGATTTTCGCAATTTCGCGAGTCAAGAAAGTAGGAGGGTAGAGTCTTGAAGAATCATGACACACGAAGTCCCGAAATGATTTCGATCATCTGATGCAAAGGGATACATGTCGCTCGATCCAAACGATTGCGATTTCATGACTCAAAGATTTCAGCATGGATCACAATGCAAACTCGCGAAACGTGAAATCCCGAAGTGCCCGGGAATTAGGCACACAGTCACAACCCAGGGTCAGATGGAAAGGGGTTGTGCAAGGGATCAAAGCACCCGAGTTGGTCACAGATAAATATCTGCATGGCCTCGAGATGCCAGAATTGAATCGAAGGAGTCGTGAGCTCGCATGAAACATTCATGGGTGTCAAGTATTTTCCCGATCTCGAAGAAAGAGATTAATGAAATGGGGAAGGTGGTTGAAACCTCGTTTCACCACATAAATGGAAAGCATTGAAGAACTAGCCATGGAGGGAAGACTGTCAGTCGAAAGTTCCAATGTCATGGATTTTATTGTGAAGCCCATATTGATCTGATCTTGCGTCTGACAAAATAATGCAAGTGCAATCTGACAGAGGAATATGTAGACGCCAAGCCTTGAATGTAATGACCAGAGAGTGTTTCTAAAGGGAGCAAGTGGATTTGAGTATAAATACTCAGTTTTGATGTTTTGTTAGGGTTGATGGTTGAGCTAAGCTCCTGATTGTAAAGTTTTAGTAAAGCCTTTGATTTTCTGGTTATGTATCTGTATTTGAGACTTCTTATTTAATGTAAGTCAGCTTCTTTTCATATCTATGTAAAAACCTGTGTTAGAACACTCGGGCATGGAGGATCCAGTCAAGGGTAGTTATGTTTTTGTGATGTAGGTTTGATCACAGGGACATCACCATTGGTTTTAATCAGTATCTATCTTGTGTTTCCCCCAACGATGAATGACTCAGGCATGGATGATCCAGTTGGGTTATTGTTATTGAATTGGGATGTATGTTTGATCTCAGTTCAGTGATAATTTCATTCAGTTCCCCCAAAATTTGAACCAAGAGGATATTGTCTTCTGAGTTTTTCTTCTTTAGGCTGCTGGAAGATCAGATGTCCATAACAGACCTCTTCACTCTCCTTAATTTCTCCCCCCTACTCACCATTATTACAACTTACTGACTGAAGTTAGATCGAGACCTCATTTGCCTGTGCATGCCAGTCCAATTTTCTGAGTTAAAGTGATATAATCATGATTTTGTGTCCATTAGACCACCTTTAAATTTATTCATTGTGACATACAAACTGATGGGTACTGGGCTTGCCTCTACCACAATCAAGAGGTGACTTCTGGTGCTAACATTTTTGGGGCCGTTGCTGGGGACGAATTGAAGATTTTCCCTGGGATTGAATGACAAAGTTTGCTAGTTTTGAAGGTGAATTAGAACTTAGTACATCAAAGATTGCAACTGTGCACCTGGTGACTCCATTGGAGAACCCACTGGTGACTCCACTATTTCATATGTGGCTTCTAGAGGCAGACACATGAGGTCTACTCCACAACTCCCTTTAGCAATACCTGAAGCTGACCTAGAGAAAATTTTCAGAAAGGGAAAGGCCCTCTAAGGAGGTACTTCTACTACTGAACCAGGTATTTCTGATGATTTTTATTGTCCTCCTGTAGAAACTCTAATATTCGCTTCTCATTTTCCTATTATACGATCTGTTGGAGTTTCCCAAGTTTTAAAGTTTGAGAGTGTTCCTGTTGATTTATCCCCTCCTGGTCTTGGATTGGAGGGAGAAATATTTGTCATTCCTATCTCCCTTGATGTTGTAGCTTGGTCTAGATCCAGAATCTCAGAAGAGTTTCCCACTCCAATATTTTTCACTCCTCCCCCCGTTAAAGTTTTCTTTAACAGAGAGAGATAACTCTTCTCCCTCCAACCCTTTAATCTTTCCTGCGAATCCCCTGTTGTTTCCCTTTCTTCCTGGAAACTCGGTTCCAGTCTCCCCTGTTTGAACAACTTCTCCTTCTAATTCTCCTCCACCTCATATCCCAATGGCAGGTGCTAATCCCCCTAGAAACATAATGGATGTCATAGTGTCTTCTAGATATTCCCCTCTAGTCTTACCTCAGCCCATGAATGCTCTCCCCGCTGGATATTACCTAAAGTATATGCCCAAATTCACTGGAGAGGAAGACATAACTATTGAAGAGCACCTTGTTGCCTTCTACAGTTATGCAGGCAACCTAAATATTGAAATCGAAGATTTCTGGATGAGAGTCTTTGTCCAAAGCCTTGACAGTGAGGTTAGAAAATGGTTTAGGGGATTGACCCTTGGATCTATTGCTGGGATTAAAGCTCTAGATGATGTTTTCTTGAGGCAGTGGGGGGATAAAAAATATTTTATGTATTATATCACAAAGTTTGGGTCACTAAAGAGAAAAGAGGGAGAATCTGTCTTTGATTTCTCCAAAAGATTCAACAAAATGTACAATAAGATCCCTGCTAGTGCTTTTGACCCTACGTTTTGCCTCCTGTTAAGAGAGAAAAGAGAAACTTCCTTGGCTCATATGCAAGACACAACCCTGGAAATAGAATCCAATGTATTGGCAGCTAACCGACTCAGGAATAAGGATGATAGAGACATACCAAGGGGAAGATATGAAGCCTCCACCTCCGGTTCCTCTGCTTCCCCCCCTCAAATGGATGAAATTACCAAGTTACTAAAATAGCTTTCAAATAGAATGGAAAGATTGAAAGTAGAGGGGAAGAATACATACATAAATCCTCAAAATTTTGATAACAGAGGCAATTTCAGGAGGCCGAATAACAATTCTCGTCAGATTATGCAAAGGGAGAAAAGGAACATAAATAGAGATGATCAGAAAATTCAAACCCCTCTCCAAAATAACCTTGTTGCTGATGAGGAAAGGGAAGAAGAAGAGCTTGATCCTGAAATCCATTGTCTCAGAGACACCTCCCAATTTCCCCATCTAACTCAGTCTTCCTACAAGGATTCCCTCATGGACAACCAAATAAATGAGCTGAGTAAAGGGGAGAAGAGTTATAGTAGTCCCAATAAATACAACCTCGGGTCTAAGAAGAAAGAAGGGAAGTCTGACATCCCTGATCCACCTTCCAAAGCAGAGAATCCTGCTAAATATGCAACAAACAAAAACAAAGAAAAGAAAGCTCAGAACCCCTCACCAGTAGCTAAAGATCCTGCCCCAGAAGTGAGAGAAATTATGAAGCCCCCCTCCTCTTTCAACTTTGAGCATGAAATTCAGAAAATCAGAATCCTTGTACCCCTTTCAGAGTTGGTCAAGCATGAAGAATTCAGAAGAATCCTCTCTAAACTGTTGCTGCTTGAACCCCCAAATCATCCCATAGACTCAATCAATTTGCAGGATGAAAAACCATCAATTATCTTAGGCCCCATGATAGAGGACAAGGATGATTCATCCCCTCCCTTCTATACATCCCTAAATATACATGATAAGGTAATGCACAATTGTCTGATGGATTTAGGGGTGTCTCATAATCTCATGCCCAAAACTGTCATGGATGAACTAGGACTAGAAGTCACAAAGGATTACCATGAATTGTATTCCTTTGACTCTAGGAAATTAAAAAATCTTGGGGTCATGAAAGATCTAGTCGTAACCCTGTTTCAGCTACCCATGAAAAGTGTGGTCATGGACATTGTGGTGTGTGATGTCCCTCCCAAGTTCGGTATGTTGTTGCCAAGATCTTGGATAAAAAGACTTGGGGGAACACTGCAGATGGACCTCACATATGCTACCATTCCTGTGTTTGTGGGGTAGCATAGAAGACTGCACAAAGAGGCTCAGTTGGCCTACATTATCAGCGATGAAGCAGACCCCACTAATCATCCTATCTTTGCACTTGATACTGAATTGGGATCCAGCTTATTGCAGCTCACGGGTGCCCTTGAAAATCATATCGAGATCAGAAATTCCATTACTCTCTGTGAAGATGCTCCTCTGATTATCTTAGTTTGGAAAATGTTCTTAGATGGAGCTTCCTCTAGGGAAGGTGTTGGAGACGGAATAGTCTTTGTTTCCCCTACTCAGGAAACTATATCTCTGTCCTACAAGATAGAGTTCGAATCTACCAATAATGTGGAAGAATATGAAGATCTTGTTTGGGTTTGAGGGCTGTAGAAGACACGGGGATCAAGGAAATATTTGTGTTTGGGGACGCATAATTGATTGTTAATCAGATTAGAAATATTTATCAAGCTAAGCACCCTAGGATGGGATAATATAGAAATGAAGTGTGGGATTTGGTCGACATATTTTTCCTAGCCTTCAACATCTCATTTATTCCCAGAGAAGAAAATGTCATGGCCGATTCTTTGGCTGTTTCAGCAAGCAATTTTAGATTCCCTATGCCGCCAAGCTCAGGTATGATATAGAAGTAAAATGCATGCCGTCTATACCTGACAATGTCAAGCATTGGAAGGTGTTGGAGGATGATCTTGAAATCAAGAGATTCCTTGAAACTATGGATGAGTTCTTTGCATTACACATTGATAATGATTAGGACCATGATTCTGCAAATATCCCCCATGCTAATGAATTTTTGAATAAAATTGTTGATCGTGATATTGTGTAGTTACCAAGTAATCACATTCCAAAGGGACTAGTTCCTTTGGAAAGGATTTTTGACAGTAATGATGTCACATTAAAATATGGAAGGCTGATCGACAATGTTGGCATATCCGAATGCAACATTGATACAGAGGAAAGTCCTAAGTTTGTCAAACTTTCAAGCAGCCTGTCAAGGGAGCAGAGGGCCGAATATATTGAGCTATTAAATAAATTTTCTGATGTGTTTGCCTGGACTTATGAGGATCTTAGAACATACGACACAAGCATTATTGAGCACAAGATCCCACTGAAGGAGGAAGCCAAACCATTTAGATATAAGTTGAGATAGATAAATCCTATGTTGTTGCCTATCATGGAGAGAGAGGTGAAGAAGCTTTTGGACGCTCAGATTATTGTGTCATTGAGGTATTCTGAGTGGGTGGAAAACCTGGTCCCAGTGAGGAAGAAGAGTGGAGAAATCAGACTTTGTGTCGATTTCAGAAACTTGAACAGGAGCTCAAAGAATGACATCTACCCTTTTTCCAAAGATGGAACACATATTACAAAGGGTGACTGGTGCATCTAGGATGTCCATGATTGATGGATTTTCTGGCTACAATTAGATCTCTATCTTTCCTGAATATAGAGAAAAGACAACCTTCACCACTCCTTGGGGTACATTGATGTATGCCAAGATGACCTTTGGGTTGATGAATAAAGGGGAAACCTTTCAGCGAACTATGGATATAGCTTTCATCGGAGAAAAAGACAAATTTGTGGTCATCTATCTGGATGATATCATAGTTTTATCCAGGTCTGATGTAGAGCATTGTGAGCATTTGAAAAGGGTTTTCTTGAAATGTAGGAAATTTGGTCTCTCCTCAAATCCCAAGAAATCATTATTTGCCATGAAGGAGGGTAAAATACTGGGGTATATAGTATCTACTGAGGGAGTAAGAATTGATCCTAGCAGGGTGGAAGCAATCCAAACCTTGTCACTCCCTAGTTCCAAGAAAGAATTCCATTCTTTCCTGATAAATATTAATTTTTTAAGGAGGTTTGTTTCAAATTTTGTTGAATTGGTAAAGCTTATAAAAACCATGTTGAGGAAGGGAAATGAAGTTAAGTAGACTGTTGAGTCTCGAAATTCCTTTGATCAGATAAAAAAATCCTTGATTGAAGCACATGTGCTTATCATTCTTGATTACTCAAAGGATTTCCTCATTTTTTCATTTGCTTCATTTGATACAGTAGCGTCCTTTTTCAGCCGAGCATTGAGGGATGCTGAGGTAAAATATGACATCATGGAAAAGTAGGCCTACGCTTTGGTAAAGGCTCTCAAAGATTTCAGAGTCTATGTGTTGTACTCAAATATCATCGCATATGTTCCTTTGGCCTCTGTGAAGGACATTCTCATTCAACCTGACATAGACGGGAGAAGGAGCAAGTGGATCGCCAAAATCCTTGAATTTGATCTGGAAATAAAGCCCACCAAACTAGTTAAAGGACAAGGTTTAGCCAAACTATTGGCTGAATCTAATTGTAAAGATTTGGGGGTTAAATTCATCAACACATGCCCAGAAGAGAAGCAATTTGAGTTGCCTGACATAAGTCCTTAGGACAACTTTCCATTAGCAGAATGCCCCTGGTATAAAGACATTATATATTTTCTACAAGAGTTAAGGCCCCTTGATGGTATGAGAAAAAGTAAGGCAAGACATTTAGATCTTAAAGAAATTAGATATTGCGTCATTGACCATGTCTTGTATTGGAAACATCCCCTAGGATTGCTTCTGAGATGTTTAGACCCACAAGAGGCCCAAAAAATAATGATTGATTTTCATGACAGCCTATGTGGGGGATATCACTTCTGGAAAACCACCACCTATAAAATTCTTAAGGCTGGGTACTACTATCCTACTCTATTCAACGATGTCTGTGCAAAGATCAAAGCTTGTATCAAATGTCAGAATTTTTCTGGGAAACAACAACTCAAGTCTATGCCATTGAAGCCTGTGGTGGCTTCAGGACCTTTCCAGCACTGCGGTATTGAATTCATTGGGGAAATTCATCCTGCTTCAAGCGATCAACATAGGTGGATATTTACTACAACCGATTACTTCACCAAATCGATAGAAGCTATCCCCACAAGGAGTGCTTCTCACAAAGTAATCATTGGTTTTCTTGAAGACATCATAGCAAGGTTTGGTTGCCCGAACAAAATCATCACTGATAATGGGACATGCTTCAAGGATGAACCACTGGTCAAGTTTTGTGAGAAATTCAGAATCACATTGATCCACTCTACCCCCCAAGGAAATGGACTAGAAGATTCCTCTAACAAAATCCTGATAAAGATCATCAAAATACTGTTAGAGGACAACAAGAAAGAATGGGATTCAAAACTCAAATTCGCTCTATTGGTTGATAGAGTGACAACAAAGAGGTCACTGGGTCTCTCTCCTTTCCAGCTTGTTTATGGAATTGAAGCAGTCTTTCCTCAGCTTGCCCTGCTTGTGGCAAAATTATTTTAGGACTGCTAAGGAGAGCTTGATGACATGATCAAAAGGCTACATCATCTTGTAGAAGTGCACCAGACTAGAGAGAAAGTGATGGAAAAGGCATGTGATCGACAAAAAAGGATTAAGCAGATCTTTGACAGGAAGAGCAGTAAAGAGGATTTCTCGCTGGGAGATCTAGTGCTCAAATGGGATGTGCCCAAATAGGAGAAGGGAAAGAATGGAAAATTTGAAGCCCCTTTGGATCGGTCTCTTTAAGATTTCTGAGGAATTTTCAAATAATACTTACAGGTTGCAGAATTTGGAGGATGATGAAGTTTTTGGTGGCCCAGTAAATGGGCACTTCCTAAAAAAGTGTTTTTGTTTAAATCCGTAGTCAACGTTCCACCATTGTAAATACCACTCTTTTTTTATGTTTATTTTGTTTTTAATAGGAGACTATAGGAGACTCCATAACCCAAAGCAGAAGGCAATGGAGCTACGCACTCTTGGCAGCTTGCAGGGAGCATGCCATCCCCTGTGGAGCCAAATGTTATCACATAAACTTTTTAGAACATTAGGAGTTTGTGGTTTCTACCTAAGCCTGCAAAATTTTTCCCATCTCTCCTCCTTTTGCAGACCCGATCATAAGTTTTTCCCTCTCGACTTGACTTGTAGCTTTCATTCCGTTGGCCTTCATCTGTTTGATTGACCTTTTTTTCCTTTTCATCATGTCTAATAAGTATCAACCCTTAGCCTTCCCGTTCTCTCTTAGGCTGATCATTCCTCTCTTCATCTCTGTCTCTAATATTTTGTTTTCCCGATCCCTCATCCAGTCATTCAAGTAAACTACACAGGACACATTCATGAGAACCATGCACAACACTTGAAGCACTATGATATCATCTCAAATCAAGTGAGTGAGAAAGATCAAATTTTAGTGGTGGAGAGACATCAGGCATATCGGATCGACGACCATCGGGTGATCGGGATCATATAGTTGCACCAAGTTTAGCGTCAAACAGAGGTCTGAAATCTCAAGGTCAATCCTAGCGGTTGGTACTAGGAAGGATGCATGGTGCAAGATTAGAATTTCATGGTTTCATGAGATGGAGCGGTCAAGGAGAAAAGTCATCAGAACTCGTGAAATGAAAAATTGTGAAAAGATTGCAGTTGTTGATCAAAGGAGAGATTTGGACCGTTGGATCATCTTTTCACGATTTCGTGAGTCGGGAAAGTAGGAGGGTAGAGTCTTGAAGACTCGCAACATGTGAAGTCCCAAAATGATCTGGGTCATCCAATGCAAAGGGATACATGTCGCTTGATCCAAACAATCACGATTTCATGACTCAGTGATTTTAGCATGGATCACAATGCAAACTCACGAAACGCGAAATCCTGAAGTGCCTGGGAATTAGGCACACGGTTGCAGCCCAGGGTCATATGGAAAGGGGTTGTGCAAGGAATCAAAGTGCCCAAGTTGGTCACAGAGAAATATCTGCGTGGACTCGAGACGCCAGAATTGACTCGAAGGAGTCGTGAGCTCGCATGGAACATTCATGGGTGTCAGGTCTTTACCCGAGCTCGAAGAAAGTAGTTAATGAAACGGGGAAGGTGGTTGAAACCTCATTTCACCACATAAATGGAAAGCATTGAAGAAATGGTCATGGAGGGAATACTGTCAGCGAAAATTTCCCCTGTCATGGATTTTCTTGTGAAGCCCATACTGATTTGATCTTGAGTTTGACAAAAGAATGCAAGTGTAATCTGACAGAGGAAGATGCAGACACCAAGCCTTGAATGTAATGACCAAAGTGTGTTTCTGAAGGGAGAAAGTGGATTTGAGTATAAATACTCAATTTTGATATGTTGTTAGGGTCGATGGTTGAGCTAAGCTCTCGATTGTAAAGTTTTAGTAAAGCCTCTGGGTTTCTGGTTATGTATCTGTATCTGTGAATTCTTGTTTAATGTAAGTCATCTTCTTTTCATATCTTTGTAAACAATTGTGTTAGAACACTTGGGCATGGAGGATCTAGTTGAGGGTAGTTATGTTTTTGTAATGTAGGTTTGATCACAGGGACATCGCCACCAGTTTTAATTAGTCTATGTCTTGTGTTTCCCCCAACACTGAATAACTCGGGCATAGATGATCCAGTTGGGTTATTTTTATTGAATTGGGATGTATGTTTGATCTCAGTTCAGTGATAATTTCATTTAGTTCCTAAAAAATATGAACCAAGAGGATCTTGTCTTCTGAGTTTTTCCTCCTTAGCCTGCTAGAAGACCGGATGTCCATAGCAGACCTCTTCACTCTCCTTAAGTTCTTCCCCCTACTCACCCTTATTACAACTTACTGACTGAAGTTAGATTGATACCTCATTGCCAGTTTAATTTTCTGAGTTAAAGCGATATAATCCTGAGTCTGAGTCCATTAGACTACATTTAAATTTATTTGTTGTCACATACAAATTGATGGGTACTGGGATTACCTCTGCCGCAATCTAGAGGTGAATTCTGGTGCTAACATTTCTGGTGTCGTTTTCGGGGACGAATTGAAGATTTTCCCTGGGATTGAACGACAAAGCTTACTGGTTCTGAAGGTGCATCATAACTTAGTACATCAAAGATTGCAACTGTGTACTTGGTGACTCCACTGGGGAATCCACTGGTGACTCCACTATTTTAGCTGTGGCTTCTAGAGGTAGACACACGAGGTCTACTCCACAACTGCCTTTAGCAACACCTGAAGCTGACCCAGAGAAAATTGTCAGAAAGGGAAAGGCCCTCCGAGAAGGTACTTCTACTACTAAACCAGGTATTTCTGATGATTTTTATTGTCCTCCTGTAGAAACTCCAATATCTGATTCTCATTTTCCTATTATACCATCTGTTGGAGTTTCCCGAAGTTTAAAGTTTAGGAGTCTTCCTGTTGATTTCTCCCCTCCTGGTCTTGGATTGGAGGGAGAAATATTTGTCACTCCTATATCCCCTGATGTTGTAGATTGGTCTATATCCAAAATCTCAGAAGAGTTTCCCACTCCAAGATTTTTCATTCCTTCCCCTGTTAAATTTGTTTCTTTAATAGAGAGAGATAACTCTGCTCCCTCCAGCATTGTAATATTTCCTACGAATCCCCTCCTATTTCCCTTTCTTCCCGGAAAAGTAGTTCTAGTATCCCCCGTTCGAACACCTTCTCCTCCTAATTCTCCTCCACATCATATCCCAATGGTAGGTGCTAATCCCCCTAGAAACAGAATGTATGCCATAGTGGTTGCTAGATATGCCCCTCTAGTCTTACCTCATCCCATGAATGCTCTCCCCACTGGAGATTACCTAAAGTATATGCCCAAATTCACTGGAGAGGAAGACATAACTGCTGAAGATCACCTTCCTGCCTTCTACATTTATGCAGACAACTTGAATATTGAAAACAAAGATGTCTGGATGAGATTCTTTATCCAGAGCCTTGATGGTGAGGTTAGAAAATGGTTTAGGGAATTGCCCCTTGGATCTATTGCTGGGATTGAAGCTCTAGATGATTTTTTCTTGAGGCAATGGGGGTTAAAAATATTTTATGTATTATATCACAGATTTTAGGTCACTAAAGAGAAAAGAGGGAGAATATGTCTCTAATTTATCCAAAAGATTCAACAAAATGTACAATAAGATCCCTGTTGAGATAAATCCCATAGAAGCCTCTGACAAAATCACTTATGCTAGTTCTTCTGACCCTGATTTTGCCTCCTGTTAAGAGAGAGAATATCTAATTCCTTGGCTCATATGCAAGACACAACCTTGTGTTGGAAGCCCTACATAATTTTTTTCTTTTTCAAGTGACAAATGACAATTCCTGTAGCTACCTATGCCTGATCCTGTAAATATTGCTATTTGAAGATGATTATTCGGTTGTAAAAGGGGTGTTTTGATTGTTCCTGGTTATTTTTATTTTGCGTTTTCATGCTTCATTCATGAATGAAAGCATGAATGAAGCATTAAAACTTTAAATCATATTGCAATTTAATCTAAGGCTTGGTCCTAAAAGGGTCAATGTGTTTAAACCTCTTTTAATGAATGTTGTTTTTCTTTGAACTTATCATATATCAATGAACCACTTATTTTAAGTTGTTCTTGGATTGAAAGTTATATATTTGATGCTTTGTATAACAAGAATCGATTGGCAAATGGACTATAGTCTTGTTTCATTTAAAATTCTTGGTAAATCGACTTTGGTTTTAAATTTTCGATATGCTTTTCGCTTGTAAAACACATCTTCTCCTAACCTTTGCAAATCGACTTCACCCATTACATTTGATGAAAATTAAACACACCTGGGATGTACCCTGTACTTCATTTTAGTTTTCAATTTTAATTGATAGATCCCTCATTATGAGCTAGGGTCTTGTGTCACGCTCTATACTCAAATCATTCATTACCTGAAATGGCCAAATTTCATGGCTTGAAACCCCTTATGCTCACATTATGGTTGCGCTAGGTGACTGCTAGTTTTACTCCTTTGTTTTTGGCTCAGACATTCCCCTATTGCTGCTACCTCTTAAGCCCACAACAAGTTCTGGTTGCCTTCATGACTGTCTGTTCAAACCCTTATGGCCCTTGTCATCCGAATTGAGCCAAATGGCTCCCAAACTTTGTTGTTGTATGATGATGTGAGTGAGGATATGAAGAGTCTAGGTTGTGATGTGTTTATCAGGAAATTCCAGGGTTATAAATCACAAGTGGCCAAATATTTCGCCCTCACATTTGATGGATGCAAGGCCAAGGTGGGTGATATCCAGTTGGATATCACTGAAAAATTTATGAGTGAAGAAATCAACCTCCCCCTCACTGGTCAAAAATGGTTTAAAAAATCAAAGTTGGATGAGGTACCATGGAGTCTGTTCATCACCTCTAGAAATATTCATTGCTGTGACAAAGGTATGCCAATCTCTCTGTTGAATATTATATGGTAGGGTTTATTGGCAGTTTTAAGGCAATTTGTTACTTGTGAAGGCCTTTATGGCCTCGTCTTCCTTTACCACATAATACTGCTCATGCATTTTATCGGTTTCCAATTAAACATGTCATTTTACTTATTAAGAAGTTTTTATAAAATCGAAAAGAGGTATAAGAAACAGATCTTGGATTCAAGCCTCTTTCACCATGGGTTGATTAAATTATTGGTAGTTCATCATTTGAAAATGCTAAGTGAAGATTGGGACAGATTCATAGCCCGTAATGTTTTCATTACAATAAACCCTCTAGAGACTCCTGTAATGGATAAATTGATGATAGAGAAGCCTCTTATTCCCTCCAGTGACAGGCCAATTTTCTTGTGTGAAACCCCTTGTGAAAGAGCAATGCCTGATCAGTCTTTGTGTGAGAAACAGGATGCCAGCTCCAAGATTAATAAAATTCTTGAGTGTGAACAAGTTGTCTGTCGTAATCTTAACATGAAATTCACCAGTGGAAACCCTTCCAAACAATCAAAGAAAAATCAAGCCATGCTAGGGTTTCGTAACAAAAGGGATGGGAGATTGATTTCGAGGAGCCTATGCAATAGATCAAAATCTCATGTGAGCTCTATCGAATTGATCGAGGTCCATGAGAGCTCTGACTCTCAGATTGAAAAATTCCCGGTAGAGGAAGATCTGGATTATTCTAAACAAGATCTCAGTCAAACATTCGATTATGTGGATAACCTCCCACCATGCCTAAAAGACAACAAGGAATTTATAGGAATTAAACTCAATCAAAGACCGACAGTGGATAGTGGTAGTGTTTTAACACACGGTCACGCGCTTCCTCAGCCGATTGCCCCTGTTGTACATTGTGAAGTTTGTTTACACTAGATAGGTCAGTATTACACAGACATCCCCATCCTTCAAGCAATGATCAAGGCTCTTACGACTCAAAATGACTCATTAACAAATGAAAACCGTGAACTCAATATCAATGCACAAAGACAAGGAAAACATTTGAAAAGGACGGGCAATATCATAATTAAAAACGCTGACAGTGTCAAGGCTGTGATCAACTCTGAGATATTGTGATTCGATTTTTGTTATTAGTTGAATGGTAAGATTGTTTTTTATCTTAGTTGTGTTTTTATTGTTATTTTTCTAATTAATCTAGATTGATTTAGATTTATGTTGCTAATAATAACAATGGCTACAAAATCGTGAGATTCTATAGCCAAGTCAATTCTCATATAAAATTTGGAAAATGTTAGTTAAATAAACATCTAATTTTCTTATTTCATTTTCTTTCAGGATAGGATGTATCTTGTGGTGATATCATAAGATGGAGCATGCTGGACTTATTTAATTAGCCATCTCTTTTGGCTTATTTTGTAAATCAAAACAAAACTTTCATAATTTTGAAGATATAGTTTGATATTGAGTGGTTTTTAGACCCTCTATCTTTGTAACTTTTAGATCCTTTTGAGATCTGATCCTATCTTAGAAGATAGGATGTTTAGATTACATGAACTCTTTAAATACTCTGTATTTTGTAATGGAAATCATCTTGGCTGAGAGAAAGAGATGGACGAGTGATTCTAGAACTTAATGAAACAACATTTATGCAACTTGGCTTTAGCCTTTTGTTTATAATGTTGTCATTTATGTTTTGTTAATCCTGCTACATGTATAGGTCTAATATATTTAGATTAAATGATATATGATGTGCAAGATGTTATATCATAAATACCATCTATAATTTGCTTCTCAAAATATAAATGTTGTGATCATATCTTCAATTAAATTGATAGGATTTATCTTTGAGATTTTATCGGATGATGAAATGCATAGATTACTTTCAGATTTATCTTACTGTAATCATGTGAAATTATGAGATCACAGGTTTATGTTTGTGTTTCCTCTTTTGTCATTGAAACCTAAGCTGCTAATACAGGTTTTAAATTTATTTAGAATAGTCACAAGGTTCCTTGCATATTTCTCTCTTGGACAGAGCAGTTGGATGTTCTCCACTCATGCAGATGCTTGGATACACCTCACTATCTCACTAACAGGTTAGATCCTTTGTGTTTTTCTGTCATTTAGTTATCAATGAAACTAGAATGTATGGTTTAGATTTTGACTATCCACACACTTACGTTTCATTGTATTTTGAATTCCATATTAGTTTAGATTTATAAAGGAAAAACAAAAAATATTTTTATGTGCTTTCTTTATCTGCTTCCTAGAAGCAATCATTTTTCACATTGATTTTCATAAGTTTCGATTAAAACTTGTAGTTTTTAAATCATGTACATAAGTAAGATTTATATATCTTTTGCTTAAATATATCTACAATAGTTACATTATACACACACACACACACACACACACACATATAGTGTTTAGTAATTAGATAGTTATTTCTTTCTTTTATTTTGTTTCTTTTAGGATTTTTAGATTGGCTAATGGAGCCATTAAACCCATCAAAACGAGTTACACTAAACAACTTGGGTTATTTAGAAAACCCTGGATAGGACTTGTTCTTCCAGTTGACGGACGGTCAATTTCACCCATCAACAAATGGCGCTAGAAGGACCTGAATATAATTGATGGCATGTAGAAGTCGCAAGAATCCTCCCCCACACAGTCGCTCCCCTATAGTAACACAGAGTCATTCTGACAACAACGTTACTTCTAAAGCAACTACCTCGAACGAAAATCCCCATATTCCTGTTGAGCCAGTAACGCCAAACCCTCAAGGGTCCGACGTACAAGAAATTGTTCGTCCGTCACTTTTAAGGACACATGGTGCTTTGGCCCGTATCAGAAAACTTGGTAAGCCACTCAATCAACCTTTAGATTTCTCTAATATCAGAGAACAACTTGAAGGAACTGGTCTTATTGCAACCCCTATAGGAGATGATACTGTCAATCCTACCGATACACCTATTCTTGGAGCCAGAGGATCTAGTATTCCACCTTACTGACCGCATTCGTTTCCATCCTCTTCAGGAGGAGAGTCATATGATGAAGGAATTTCATCATCTGAACCATCTCAACCTTCGAAACCATCTACACCCATGGAAAACCAAAACAATCCCACCAGACCATGGCTCGATAAAGATGTTGTGGCTGTACTTGGACCCCAGCACCCTTTACCAAAACACCCGGAGAAATGGTTACCCAAGTTCGATCCAGATTCTAAGCAAATAACTGAGGATCACATAAAGAAATTCATGCTAGCCATTAGACTCCAAAGTGTAGAGCATGAAGATGTAGTATGTATAATTTTTCCTTACATGTTCAAGGGAAATGCCTCTACATGGTATTTCACCCAGCAATATCATACCATTGTATCTTGGGACAGATTCAAAACCTGTTTCTTAGAGAATTTTGAAGAGGATAAATCTCCTAAAGTCTTGGTTATGGAACTTTCCAGCTTAAATATGAACCCTAAAGAGAAAGTAAAATATTTTAACCAAAGGTTCCTCGCGTTAAAAAACCAAATCCCCACTGATTCAATGCCCACAGAAAGTCTTCTTGTGGCATATTGCACTAAACCTCTACACAATAATATAGAAATTTGGGTTAAAAGGTCTAAGAAGTATGTGTTACTGGAATCCTTCGAGGAGGCAAGCCAAATCAAAAAAGATATCTTGAGCTTGAAAGATAATCTTAGTAACGAAGCCGAAACAATCTCTTCTTCTAAGAAGAAAATAGAAATTCTTACTAGGCCTCCCCAAACCAAAACCCAATTAGAAAATGCAGACTTAGAAAGTTTGCAAAAGGTTGTCCAAAAAATTATCGAATCAAGTCGTGGACTTGAAGAGATCGACCGAAGAGGCATCCTCGAGCAAAGGAAGTTTTAAACCTTCTTTTAGAAAACATTTCCCCTCCAACTGACCGAATCCGACCCCTGAGGGTCTAAATTTTGAAAGCTTACAATACACTCTGTAAACTATCCTTGAAGCACATGATAACTTGGTTCCCCCTAAGAATTCAGAAGAAGTAGCTGAAGAAGAGGATTCATCTCCCAATATCTCCGTACATTTTTCCGACATTATCTTTCAAGCCAATTTTGAAATTGTCCATCCTTACAACACCAGAAGCAAAACACAGAGTAAACCCTCTTCCGAAATAAGTACTAATGTGCCTCCGAAACATCTGAAACAAGATGAAACAAAACAAAATTTAGTAGCCCTAGTTTTAGAGTATGATTTGATTTAAGACCTAAAGAAACTTAGGGCTAATATTTCTGTTTACGAACTTTTGAAATTCCCTCTTCTTCTGCAGAAAATGATTTAGAACATCACAGAAAATAGTAAAAACAATAATCTGAACAACAAGAAAATTGCAGAAATCAGTTCTAAAACAACTCAAAAGATCCCTGCTAAAACAACACCTGAACCCCCAGATAAAAGGGATCTCACTAAAAAAATTGTATCAAATGTAGATAAAGTATTTTTAGGGACAACATCTAAAAATAAACATAATTCTGCTGTTAATACTCGCAAAAATGTCCCACCTTTCTTGTTAACTTTTGAAATTTTCAATAGAAATGTACATAATTGCATGGTAGATTCCAGCGCATCATCAAATGTGATTCCCTTGTCTGTTTGCCAAAAAATCAATACTGAAGTTCAACCTTCTAGTCTTAAAATCATTCAGCTCGATCGGATGAATGTTAAGGTAATTGGTGAACTAAAGAATGTGCTCGTTAGGTTATCTTATAACCCTAAAGTTCACCAGATTATTGACATCATTGTTGTTGAAATCCCAGAAGTCTATGGTTTATTTTTGAGTGGGGATTGGTCCGAGCAACTACATGGTTACTTCGCAATAGATTGGTCACATTTATGGCTGCCAGAAAATGGACAACCAAACAAAATTAGAATTAACTATGAACGTTACCTCAAGCACACCGTGACAGATTTGAATGATGCTAATGAACCATTTACTGCTACCACTAATTCACTTTAAATGCAGGGAATGAACACCTTCTTCGGTAACTTCATGGCCAAAAATTCCCCATCATCGATCCAGAACAACAGTCGGAGCTCATGACATGTACTCAGTCAGCATCTTTACCGAATGTGCCAAACACTGCCGACGAATCTCAGATATTGTCACTTTACTTCAATGGATCCAAATCCAAAGAAGGAGTTGATGCAGGATGTGTACTCATCGACCCAACAGACAATAAAACTTTCATCGCTTGTCGATTAGAGTTTGAATGCACAAACAACACCGCCAAATACGAGGCACTTTTGCAAGGACTCAGGAAAGATGTAGATATGGACGCAAAGAAATTAATGGTATTTAGTGATTCAGAAATTGTGGTCAGACAGGTAAGAAATTCCATACATTGCCTATCACCACACCTGAAAAGTTACCAAACCAAGGTATGGAATCTAATGCACAAATTTCCAGCATTTAACATCAATTCCATTCCTAGATTAAGCAATTCTGAGGCTGACTTATTGGCTAACATCGCTTCTAAACTTTTTCCCATAGAAGGTCTTTCTCTGAATGCATTTTCGATTGAGTTGTTGTTCAGATCATTGGTCCTAGACAACATCACTAACTGGAGAGATTTTTTCATATGGAGGACACTTTCCAAAGTGAAATTATTGATGAAGGCACTCACAATGAAAATCTTTGCAATTTCATGGTAATATCAAAGCCTAGATCTCCCGAATCAACATCTGATCTAGTAAACTTTGTTCCTAAATCCATGGTAAGACTAGAGAATTTTTATGATTTGCATGATAAATTCAGAGGGTCGGTAAATTGTAAAATGAACAGTTCTTCCTTGACTCATGAAATGATAAATCTAGGGTCTAAAGATAATCCACAAAATATCAATTTGGGAATGGGATGCTCCGAGAAAGAACGATCCTCTTTTATAAAACTGTTTAAAGAATTCAAGGATGTCTTCGCCTGGACATATGATGATTTAAAAACTTTTGACCCTAATATAATACAATATATCATCACCATGAAACCCCAAACTCAACCTTTTCATCAGAAGTTGAGAAAGATGCACCCTAAGTTGGAACCAACTGTCAAGAAAGAACTAAATAAATTATTGAATGCAAAGATAATCTTCTCAGTGAGGCACACACAATGGGTATCTAATCTAGTTCATGTAAGGAAGAAAAGTAGTGAAATTCAACTCTATGTCGATTTTCATAACTTGAACTGAGCATCTGACAAAGACAATTATTCTTTTCCTCCAATAGAACAAATTCTTCAGTAGGTATCTGGTTCCAAAAGACTATCACTGCTAGATAGTTTTTCGGGATACAATTAGGTCCTCATGTCTCCACCAGACCATTTAAAAACCACTTGTCATACCCCATCAGGCACTTATGCCTACAAGAAGATGCCTTTTGGGCTTATAAATGCCGGGGCCACATTTCAGAAAGCAATGGATATTTCTTTTCGCGGTCTCATAAATCAATCTATAGTAGTCTATCTTGATGACGTTACTGTTTTCTCCAAAAACAAGAAAGATCACTTGTCTCACCTTAGGTCTATCCTAGAATGATGCCGCAAGTACAACATATATCTCAACCCTAAGAAGTCAATATTTGTAGTGGAACAAGGAAAAATTCTCAAATTCATAGTATCCAGTGACGGGATGATCATCGATCCCAAAAGAACTCAAGCCATTGCCAATCTTCCTCCTCCCTCCAAAAAATCTATGCAATCCTTTTTAGGCCAGATTAATTTTGTCAGAAGGTTTGTCCCGAGTTTCTAAGAAATGGTAAGGCCATTGAAAAACATAATTAAAAAGGATGTTCAGTATCGTTGGGGACCACAGGAAATCAAGCCTTTGACCCCATCAAAAAATCCATAGTGGAAGCCCCTTCCTTGATGAGTCCTAGTTTCTCACAAGATTTCACTCTTTACACTTTCTCCTCTGACCGATCTTATGCTTCTGTGTTGACCCAAAAGAATGCTAAAATAAATGAAATCCCCATTGCCTTCATGATCTCAGCCTTCAAAGGAGTAGATCTTAACTACCTGGCTGTAGATAAACTAGCTTATGTAGTTTTCAAAGAAGTGAAACATTTTCGATCATATTTGCTGAAATCCAGAACTAAAGTCATTGTGCCTTATCCTGCTGTCAAAAACTTGTTAGTACAAAAAGAATTGGGTGAAAAAAGAGCAAACTAGATGACATTGTTACAAGAGTATGACCTTGAAATAACCCCTGCACAAATTATTAGAGGTCAAGGCCTATGCAAACTAGTGGCTGATTCAGTTGAAGAATGATAGAGTCAAATTAATGTCTTAAATGTAAATCAACGTAGTGAAAATCAGATCTGTTGTACACAATTTGTTGCTAATTCTTGGTTTGATGGTATTACGTTTTATTTAACACACGATTCTTCTCCTCACCATCTCAATCCAAAAAAGATAATAGCATTAAGACTAAAATATGCACCTTTCCAGTTGGTAAATGATGTATTATTCCGTAAGAATTTTGATAATGTTATCATGCGTTGTTTGGAAAGAGATGAAGTAGAGAAAGTATTATCTGAACTACATGCAGGTGTAGCTGGTGGGAACTTCGGTGGAGACACCATTTCTCACAAGGTATTAAGATTTGGGTACTATTGGCCCACGTTATTCAAATATGCCCATGTGTTTTGTCGTAAATGCATAATATGCCAAAAGGCTGTTGGACGAGTAAAAAGGGTAGCATTTCCTTTGCAGCTTGTTTCGATAGATTCCCCTTTTCAGCAGTGGGGTCTTGACATCATAGGGCCAATCAACCCCACTTCTTCATAGCAGCATAAATACATCATTACAGGAACAAATTATTTTACCAGGTGGTCTGAGGCTGCACCGCTGAAAGTGGTAAACGCTAATCAGGTGATATCTTTCCTTGACATGAATATCATTACTAGATTCGACATTCCTGAATGTTTGGTTTTCAATAATGCTTATTACTTTTCATCCCTCAATATGAGCAATTTTTCTTTGGATAAGGGGATCAAACTTAAGTATTCTTCCAGCTATTACCCCCAGGGAAATTTCCTAGAAGAATCAACGAATAAAAATTTGATCAAGAACATCAAGAGGATAGTTTCTGAAAACCACAAGAACTGGCACAACGTGCTTTTTAATTCACTATGGGATGATAGGCTGACTCTGAAAACCTTTCTTGGTAATTCTCCTTTCTTTCTTGTCTACGGAAGAGAAGCAATTCTCCCTCCTCATGTTCTGCTTCCCTATCTGCAATTATCGCAGAAAGTTCAGGAAGAGGATTGTCCTCCTCTTGAAATTTGAATTAATGCTTTGTTGAAATTAGAGGAAGCAAGAGCACAAGTGAAAGAGATACTAGATCAACATCAGCTGATTTTGAAAGGTTGGTTTAATTCAAACTCTTCTTCGGATAGAAACTTCGAGGTAGGAGATTTGGTTCTCAAGTGGGATAAACCTCACGAAGGGAAAGGGGAACACACCAAGTTCCATAACCTATGGTTGGGGCCTTTCATAATCGCTGAAAAACTAGGTCCTAGCTCCTTCCACCTATAGAGTTTGAAGGGACAGCTGGACACCTTCTCGGTGAATGGCCAATCTCTAAAGAGTTATTTTTCTTGATAAATTTCAGACCCACCTTTGTACATATTTTATTTGTTTTTATTTTGTTTTCTTGTTTTTGGTTCTTTTCATTTTATTTGTTTCTTTATCTCTGGATAAGCTTATGCCTGTGTCACCTTTTAGTTCATGAAGGGAAACCAGATTGCCTCATTATGAAGCTACAATCAAGGATTGTCAAAGCATCAATGCTATAATTTCCTGAAATGCAGACCAGCTAAAAACGTTTTCTGTTCAAAATAGGTTTCATGGTTTCACTTTATAATTATGAGAAGACACGACCATCATCAAAAATCTTTACGTTGTCCTTGCTTTTAAAGAAAGAAACTCAAGTACGCCTTCCTGTCCTTGAAGAATTGGTTTCATCAGAAAACTATTTTCAGATCATAATGAAGGTTGTCAAACAAAACAATTAAAGGCTGGAAAATGTCTAGTGTTCTTAAGACTGAAATTTTCAGCATCACCTTGCTCTTCTGAATATCATTAAATTTATGTCATATTGTAAATAATTTCTAGAGAGTTGTGGGAAGTGTTTGTAAACCCTCCGAGATACTGATCAGGTCTGCTGGCAGTGGGTAAATGCATGCATGATTCCAAGACAACTTCACCGAGGTACTGAATAGGCCCGCTAGCAGCGAAGCAATGTCGGGTTCAAGAAAATTATTAGGTGTAAATTTTGATATTAATTATAAGCACCCTTCATGTTGAATTGAAACTTCTTGGACATGGTAGAGGCGTTAGAGTGGGTTAATTGACATCCCTGTCAAGGCTATAGACATCTGTTGGCTGCATTGGCCCTGTCAACAGTATCAGAGCAATTGTCTTAAAATATCGTTGCTCTCGTATTAAAATTTGTCTCCCGATTTCATTTGAACAGGAAGATATCTGAAGTTGGACTGTGTAATGGTTGTTGGAATTTCATTAAGATTCTTGGTGTCCTTCAATAGTTCTCTAATGTGTAACCATTCTAAACAGTCATAACATGAACTCGTCGGTGATGCAGAGATAATTGCTTCTCCCAGTGAGTCACCATTGTTGGCAGCCCTACATGATTTTTTCCTTTTTCAAGTGACAAATGACAATTCCTTTAGCTACCTACACCTGATCCTGTAAATATTGCTATTTGAAGATGGCTATTCGATTGTAAAAGGGGTGTTTTGATTGTTCCTAGTTATTTTTATCTTGCGTTTTCGTGCTTCATTCATGATTGAAAGCATGAATGAAGCATTACAACTTTAAATCGTATTGCAATTTAATCTAAGGCTTGGTCCTAAAAGGGTCAATGTGTTTAAACCTCTTTTAATGAATGTCGTTTTTCTTTGAGCTTATCATATATCAATGAAAAAATTATTTTAAGTTGTTCTTGGATTGAAAGTTATATCTTGGATGCTTTGTATACCAAGAATAGATTGGCAAATGGACTATAGTCTTGTTTCATTTAAAATTATTGGTAAATCGACTTTGGTTTTAAATTTTCGATATGCTTTTGTCTTGTAAAACACATCTTCTCCTAAACTTTGCAAATCGAATTCACCCATTACATTTGATGAAAATTAAACACACCTGGGGCGTACCTTGTACTTTGTTTTAATTTTCAATTTGAATCGACAGATCCCTCATTACGAGTTAGGGTCTTGAGTCACGCTCTGTACTCAAAGAATTCATTACCTGAAACGCCTGATTTTCATGGCTTGAAACCCCTTATGCTCACATTATGGTCGCATTGGGGTGACTACTAGTTTTACTGCTTTGTTTTTGGCTCAGAAATTCCCCTGTTACTGTTACTTCTTAAGCCCACAACAAGTTATGGTCACCTTCGTGACTGTCTGTTCAAACCCTTATGGCCCCTGTCATTCGAATTGAGCCAAATGGATCCCAAACTTTGTTGTTGTATGATAATGCGAGTGAGAATATGAAGAGTCTAGGATGGAATGTGTTTATCAGGAACTTCCAAGGTTATAACTCACAAGTGGCCAAAGATTTTTCCCTCACATTTGATGGATGCAGAGCCAAGGTGGGTGATATCCAGTTGGAGATCACCCAAAAAAATTTGAGTGAAGCAACGGGCCTCCCCCTCACTGGTCAAAAATGGTTTAAAAACTCAAAGTTGGATGAGGTACCATGGAGTATGTTCATCACCTCTAGAAATATTCATTGCTGTGACAAAGGTATACCGATCTTGTTGGCAAATATTGAACAAGCAATGAATGTGTATTGATGGTTGTTGTCATTGATGGCAACAGCGGAGCTGGTAGGATAAGAAGGATAAAACCCTTTAAGGATTCGAGGAGAATAAGCTCAGGAGGCATAGCGCTCTTTTACGGGAAAGGAGCATAGGAAAGAGACCGAGAGCCGTCGATCTCTCTCGAAAAACCTGACGGCCGTCAGATCAGACAGAAGCTGCGAGGGAGATATTCCATTAGGAAAAACCAAGGTGAAATATCGATTGAATCTGGACAGTCAAATCCAGAAAGGATCAGGACCGTTGATCACAGCTCTGTATGGATCGGGGTTCGGGACTTTGAAATGTCCAAATCACTCGTCAACGAAAACCCCGATTTCGCGAAATCTGAAATCCCGACTGAATCTGAACCGTCAGATCAACATGTGATCTGGACCGTTGATCCAACTCACGTCGGTGGACCACGTCACCCAGGG
>JZKD02S1590581.1:709159-721377 GCA_000966675.3 Picea glauca | reverse complement strand
GTTGAGGGTTTCCGGTAAAAATCTCTGTGTATTCTGTGTATGAGCCATTGATTAATTTTTGTATTGCTTAAGAATCTATATGCATTGCTTTACTTCGCAGGTTTAAAACTTACAGTTAGGTGCCTCCTCAAAGACTTTCTTTCTTACAACTTGTAAAGTTTGTTCTACTGTGGGGTACTGACTTTCAAATAAAAAAGTAGCTACAAATTTTTGAGTCATATCGTACCAATCTGTAGTGGTGAGGCACAGTTCTGCTTGAAGATACCAATTAATAGGTGTTGTGTCCAAAGTGTTAATGAATTTGTGCACCCACTACTCTTGAGGAATGCTTCTCTAGGTATCCTCACAACTTCGCACATGGTCCTTCAGATAGCTTTGACCCATGTATCGAACCTCGCACCCCTCTACTTGTTCTAAAAAGTGCATTGTCATCAAAGTGCGACATTGCACCCAGTCCGCGATATTCTTCTTGTGCGTTCCCCACCATATTGTTGGCATTTATTTCAAGGCCTCATCCAGTGCCAACAATCTCTGTTGTACTAGTATAATTTCTTCAAATTCCAATAATAAAGTTTCTAAATGATTTAAACCATCAAATGTGGGCAAATTACTTGCTTCTGTGCCAATCCAACGAACTTCCCTAGTCAATATAGCACACCTCCGCCCAGAAATTTCGTACATTTTGTTCTGCCAATTCTCTAGTGCTTCTTTCGAATCTGATGAGCATGCGCTATCACTTCGCCAGCTTAAATTCCCATCTGCTGTAGGATTAATTTAATCATGTTGTCTTTCTGTCAATTTATATATATTCTCTAGCTCGTATGCACAAACTTCTTCTCTGATGGGTTATGTGTATCTTCGACCTTCACCAGGATCAAGAGGTGCAATGAACCAAAGGCCATCACCTTCAAATTTCATTCTTATTTTCTTTAAGTCAACAACAGTGGAATTGTTGAAATCCTAGTCAATTCCCAACAACGTAGGATAAGGACAATTATCGTCAACTATCTCAATCACCTCGAAGTCCGCAAACGTCCTTAACCCATCGATGTCCATAGGGACATGCTCCAATATTCCAAAGGGGCTTAATTCTTGTTGATTATCCATCCTGAGCCTGATAGGGGAATAAATCAACTTAGGTTTTCCCATCAGTGCCCAAGTCTACTTTGTCATAACATTGACTTCTAACCCTAAGTTGAGGACCACATAATCTATGTCATAATCCCCAGTCTGAGCATTCAGATGTAGTTCTTTATTTGTCCTTCTCTTCCTAGATACTTGATGTACTTCTTTGTTCAACAAAGGATCTACCCTGCCTATCTCATACTATCTGATCAAACTTTGTAGTTCTTATACAACTCTTTCATCCTTAATCAAGTTAATGCAAGTGCATAAGAATTCCATAATCTTGCTTACCTCTTTTCCTTCTCTGGGCGAAGCAAACTGATAAAATGCGAGAGGCATTCCACATTCTCTCACTTATGGTTGTGTCTTTGATGAAGAAGCCTGATCTCTTCCAAATTCTTTTCTTGCCTCTTCAAACCTCTGCTTTTCTTTCCTTGGATCAAACACTTGTGTATTCTATATAGCTCTTCTGACCCTTGATTCTTCTGTAGTCTTTCCTAAGGTCACTCTGTCTTCTCTTGTAACAATGCCTCCTCTAGTGATAATAGTGACTCTGGGATCCTCTCCATGAGATTATGCTGAGATTAGTTGTACTTGCTGGTTTCCTCCTCGTCTCTCCTGGAGTTTGGCTAACAACACGGGACAATATTCAATAACATGGTCAAATTAGTTGCAGTAGCTACAAGTGGTACAAGGGTTTTGATAGTCCCTTGCCAAGTGTTATGGATGTGTGCAGTTATAACAAATGATCTGACCTCGACCTTGACCCATGCCTCCTCCTCGTCCTCTTCCTATGAATCCACCACGAGGGTTGAAGTTTCCTCTTCTCTGAGAGTTAAACTGTGTAACATTTCCTTCTTGTTGTACTTCGCCTTGAATCCTATATGTATCTCTTGACCTTTCATGCAAGAGGTCATAATCCCTACAATCCTTCTCATCATGCCTCACATATTTACAGAATGTGCAGTAAAGATTTGTAGGTGTCTGGACATATTTTTGCATGTAATAACATTCACCAGGGCGATGTTTATTTATACATACCCCACACCAGGGTAGAGTAACCTTCTTTAAAGGGATCAAAGCTTCAGAGGCCAAGTATTCATGAAATAGGGGGTAGTGCTCCTTTTCATGGCCTTCTGATTTGGATCTGATACACCATATGTATTATCTTTTATATTTTCCCTTGTCTTTCTTCATATCTTTGACTTGCAGAGATAAGCTAGTTAGCTGACTCAAAATTTGACTCATACCCAAGATGGATTCTCCTATAGGGGTTGATTCTAGTTTCATGGTGATCTCCAATGCTTCAGCCTGTGAAGAAACCTTCTACTGCATTAGAGGAACTATGATGTGTGGTAGGAGGGCAACAATGAACCATTCCTTGTTCTGCTCGTCTGGGATCTGAAAAATCAACCGATATGTCAAGGTATTAAACCTTTGATAAAACTCCCAAACAGGTTCGTCTACTCTCTGCTTGATTTATTTCAGTTCTGTAATGCATTTTGATTCCAACTTGGGTTTATTGAATTTTGCACTCAATGCAGTATTGATCTCATTCAACGGTTTAGGTTGTGCAACTCCTTTAACAAACTTCATGTACCAACTCAGTGCGTAGTCTCTCAAGGTAGTACTAAACTGATCTCTCTTAACAACTTCTTCATTAACTTTCTTAATACTCCATACAACTTCACATAAGAACTGATGCTGATCAGGATCTTCAGATCCATCTCCTATAAAGATAGGTAGCCTCATTTCATATTCCATAGATCTTCCTACGTTTCTTGACTTCCTATGTACTGAACTACTGGTAACAGTGCTCTGAGTGCTCTAATAACTCTGACTACTCTAGTTACTTAAAGCTTCTAAAACAATAGGAGGAGTAATAGTACTTACCTCAACAGTCGTCACAGTTTCTGAAGTTTCTGATTCTTCTCGGTGAGGTTCTTCAGTCTTCTCTTCCTCTTCCCTAGCGGACTCTGGATGTTCCTCGTTCAAAAACTCCTTTTCTTCTCCACTATGGAACCCTCCGTCTTGTTCCAGTGATTCGTGGATCTGCTCAAACAATTTTACCAGAGGAACCTCTCTGAAGGTCCTCCCACTACGCGTATGTTCAACCTCTGTGTCATTTTCCCTGTCTAAGTTCTTGAACATTATCTTTTCCAATCCGACCAATTACTGTATCTTCAAGATGTTCTTCTCATTTAATAGCATGTTGATCTTCAACTTCAAAAAGTGTAAACATTTTCCTCTAGGTCCCTTAAAGAAATATCTCTCTGCTTGGCTATACGACTCTACTCTGTCAATAGAAAACTCAATAATGTACCCTCCAATGGTTCTATCAAACTAGTGATCTACTGCTCTTGACACGATGTTATCAACTCTCTTTACCTTCTTGATAAACACCGACGTCCAAACCACAAGTGGTCTAGATCTGATCTCAAACTGGGTATCTGGTAATATGGCTAACCACATGTATATATCCTTATGAATTCCTCCAAAGAAAATCTCGTGTATATCAGTAAATATATACCTTCCCAACATCTCTGTAATAAGATTAGGGTTCTTGTTCTAGGCTTCAACGAAGTCCTTTTCTTGTTCTTCTATCCACTTCTGAATCTATGTCTTCTAGGGAAACCACATTGACATTCCCTCAAGAAGATCCAGGTCCCAATAATAGAACCATTTTTTGGCATAGGGGAAGACCCAGGGTTCAACTCTAACAACGCACCAAAAAGCCCTAACTACTGGACCTTTCAACAATGCCTGCAAAACAGATGCAGTCTCACCCGAAGTAGAAATAGGGGGTTTCATGACATAGGTATCTACAACCAGAGGAAATGCAAAGTGGATCCACATCAATAACACACAACAACTAGATATTATTTACCAACTTAAACCTACTTCGCACATTTATATCTCAGATATAGGTAAATAATGCAATAACAAACTAACATGAAGCAAAGAACACAACATCAACCACATATGACAACAAGATATACGTGGTTCACCCTCTCCCTAGGGCTACGTCCACATAACTGCGTTTCTTGATATTATATGAAAACATACAGTTCTATCTGCACTCTTATCTTGCAGATCTCTCTCTCTTTCTCTTCTTCTCTCCCCTCCCTGTGCACCCAGCTCCAAGGTTGATCTTTGCACCCAGCTGAATATCTTACAATACCAGAGTGCTCTCACACACATCACTTCTCTCTCACACAACAATAATCACTCGATATCACAACACAACTCTAGCCAATAACAAACACAGAACTAACCCATCCTAGGTCCTCTAGACCTTTATTTATACATTACAATAACTCTTCGACAAACTTAGGCTGAAACCTAGGTGTCAAAACCCTAAATACCAAAACCCTAGGTGTCTAAAACCCTAGGTCCACTTGACCCACATTTTCAGGGCTTCGCCAACCTATCTTTTCATCCTTCCCATGAGGTGCTCCAAAGCATCCATTGGTGGCTTTTTTCTCTTGTTGAGTTGTCCACGATCCATCTTCCTTGTTGATTTGTCTTCCTCGATCTTCTCATCCAATGACTCATTTTCCCTTATTTTGCTCCTTCTTTTTTGCTTCTTTGACCACTTCGACCCAATCTCAATCAATGTGCCTTCCGCGTAGTTTGTACTTTGTCTTCTCTCTTCCTTATTCTTTGATTTCTTCCTTAATCCATAACCAAGGGCCCACACAATCCCCTCCCCTTGTTTTTGCACTTTCCTCAGTGCAACCCATTTACATATAATGAACAAGATTCTCAAAATCTTCAAAAAGATGCGGGTATTCTACATGCATAGCATTTTCATGCTCCCATGTTGCGTCCTCATGACCGTACCAGGTCCATTGGAACTTTACAAGCCCTATGGCTCGATTCCAGAGCTGTCTGATTTTTCGGTCCAGAATGTGTACCAGATGCACTTGAAAGGTGATTTCTTGCTCCACCTGAATCACATTCCAATCAATAACATGATTAGCATCAAATATATATTTATTAAGAAATGAAACATGAAATACATTATGTATAGACATAGATGCATGCAATGCAAGCATATAAGCTACTGGACCAATCCTCTCTAGGATTTCAAACGACCCATAATATCTGGCTGCCAACTTGGAACAGTTTCCCAACTTTAGGGAACTTCTATTGGCTTTCACCTTCAAGAAAACATGATCACCCACTTTAAATTCCCTGTGAGCTATGTTATTGTCAGCATAGCTTTTCTACCTATTCTGGGAAGCCTTCAAATTCTGTTTAATCTTAAGCATTCTATCTTCCATTTCCTTGAGCAACTCTGGCCCAATTATTTCTCTATCAACTGGGTTGTCCCAACTTACTAGGGTGTTGCACTTTCTTCCATAAAGTGATTCAAAGATGCTCATCTTCAGTGATGTTTGATACCCATTGTTGTAGGTAAATTCTACCAAGTGTAGATAATCTTCCCATTTAGATGTTTTGTCCATCACATACATTCTTAACATATCTTCTATCACTTGATTTACTCTTTCTATTTTTTCATCAGACTCAAGATGATAAGTTGCACTGAAGTTCAGGTTCATTCCAAACCCTTTGAATAACCCCTTCCAAAACTTTGAGGTAAAATTTGGGTATCTGTTAGACACAATTGCCTTGGGAATGCCATGCAAGTGTGCTACTTCCCTCATATAAATATCAACAACATTAGTTTCCTTGTGAGTAGTCTTCATAGGAATGAAATGGGAAGCTTTAGTAAGCTTGTCCACCACCACCATGATTGCATCATGTCGCTTGCTTGTTCTGGGAAATCCTGTGATGAAATCCATTGCCACCACTTCCCACTTCCACCGAGGAATGGGTAATGGCTGCAACAACCCAACTGTGTGTCTATGCTCAACCTTGACCCTTTGACACTCCAAGCATTTAGCTATGTATTCAACAATATCCCTCTTCATGCATGTCCAATAATATTGGCTCTTGACTGCTGAAACTGTTTTCTGATATCCTGGGTGTCCCGCATAAGGTACATTGTGCATTTCTTTTAAAATTAGCACTCCTCAATTTAGGATAATTGGGCACATAAACTTTGTTTATGTACAAGATAATTCTATCAATTCCCAATTCATAATCCTCAACTTTATGCCGTATTTTATCTTGCTGAGATTTTGTTACCAATTCCATGTACTGCAAATCAACTTTTGCAGCCTCAGAAATTATACCCTTAAGATCCTTGTGATACATGCTAATGGTTGTAGCATGTAGTTCATGCACTCTCATGTTGAGCACATGAGCCATCTTGTTATCCTTTCCTTTGATGTGTTTGATATCAAATTCATATTCACAAAGGAATTCCATGCATCTACTCTGCCTAGCATTCAAAGTAGGTTGATCAAATAGGTAATTCAAACCATTATGGTCTGCTCTCAAATAAAACCTCTTTCCCATGAGGTACTTCCTCTACTTCTTTAAAGCATGCACTATGGCTTCCAACTCCAAATTGTGAGTGGCATAGAGCCTTTCATTCTCTTTCAATTTTCTGGACTTGAAACATATCACGTATCCTTTCTAACTAAGGAATCCTCCTAGTCCTTCTTTGCATGCATCTGTGCAAACCACAAAATATTCATTCAGATCTACAATCTTTAGAATTGGAACGTTGGTTAATAGCTAATTCAATTGTTGGAATCTCTTTTCACATTCTTTTTTCCATTGAAACTTATTCCCCTTCCTTTGCAAGGAATTGAAGGGGTGAGTTATTCTTGAAAACCTTGCAATGAACCTTATGTAGTAGCCATATAGACCCATGAAGGATCTGACTTCTGTCAAATTCTTAGGTGTTTTCCACCCTTTAATGGCCTCAATATTTTCAGGGTCCATTGTTATCCCTTCTTCAGATATGATATGCCCCAAATAATGAATTCTGTTTTGATAAAATGAGCACTTGCTCAATTTGGCATACAACTGATGCTCTCTTAGAACTTTCAACACCATCCTCAAATGATTCTCATGTTATTCTTCCGACTTGGAATATACAAGGATGTCATCCAAAAATACAATGACAAACTTGTCTAAATATTCTCGGAAAATGCCATTCATTAAGCACATGAAAACAGCCGGTGCATTTGATAACCCAAATGGCACCATTGTGAACTCATAATGATCGTACCTTGTCCTAAAGGCAGTCTTGATGACATACTCATCTTTAATCCTTACCCAATGGTATCCTGACCTGAGATCTATCTTTGAAAATATCCTAGAATCCTTCAACTGATCGAAGAGATCATCAATACTTGGTAGAGGATACTTGTTGATCATCTGTCTAAAATAGATGCACAATATCGACTGGGGAACCCCAAGGTGACACACTTGGGAACATATGCCTCTTCTTCAAAAGTTCTTCAAGCTGCATTTGTAACTCCTTCAGCTTTGGTGTACTCATTCTGTAAGGATTCTTTGATACTGGAGCTGCTCCACACATTAAATTTATAGAGAAATCAATATCTCTCTTTGGGGGTAGTCCTAGTATCTCCTTGAACACATCTTCAAAATATTCTAGGAATGCATGATCCACTAGATTTGGCACCTTATCTTTAGATTCTTCCTCCATATGGGCTGAAAATATTTGACAACCTTTCCTGTAACACTTCTTCAGCTGCATTGCTGAGATTTCTTGGACAATAACTACCTTGGGAATTCCTTGGACTGTTCTCCGATTTCCTTCCTCATCCAAGAAAGTGAATGCCTTGTTATGACACTCTAATATGGAATGGTGTTGGTCCAACCAATCCATACCAATTAGGAAATCATATGATCCCAAAGGCAATATGTTCAAATCTTCCTTGGTACTCAATCCATTCATGCCCACTGGACATGATTTAACCAACTCAACAACTTTTCTCTTGGCTCCTGCAGCCAACTGTACCATCCAATATTTATCATGCTTACTTCTTGGCAAAATAATTTTTTCCACAAATTTAGGATCTATGTAACTATGACTAGCTCCTGAGTCTATTAAAATAGTAAAGGCATGGTTATTGATCATACCTTCAACTTCAATCATGTGTGATTGAAACTCAAATTTCTTATTGTCCAGGGTTGCATATATCCTTGGCACACTTCTGCCCATGTCCTCCACTGTTTCTTCTTGCCGAACATTGTGGACAACTCTCACCTTGTCATTTTTGTGAGGACAATTTCTATACTTGTGGTCTCCCTTACAGCCTCAACATTGAATGGGTTCCTTCCTTGACCTTCGCCCACCTACCTCAACCATTCTATGGTCTCTAAAAGATGGATGCCCTTGAGGACTATTTCTGAAAAATGGAGGCTTGTTTCCCTTCTCCCTATGTTCCTTCTTGAACTTCTTCTTATCCTCCAAAGCCTTCTAGAAAGTAGGCTTTCCCTTTTGTTGATCATATAATCATTTTTCTCTCCTTATAGTTTCTTCCAGAGTCTTGGGATCATCATATTGGATTTTATCACTAATGAAAGATGGCAGCCCACTCAAGTATCTCTGATTATTCACTGTCTCATCCTTGATGAAGGATACATACTTCAACAACTCTAAGAATCTCCTTTCATATTCATCAATATCCATGTTGCCCAATTTAAGTTCAAAGAACTCTTTCATATTTATGTCATAATACCTCTTGGTCATGTATTTATTCTCAAAATGCCTCTTGAATTCCTTCCAAGTCACATTTTTCTCCCTAAGGTGTTGTACTTGCATGAGATGATCCCACCACATGGATGCCTTTTCTTTAAGTTGGTAGATGGAAGTTATTCCCTCTGCATGAGAAGAATAGTTATGCAATTGGAAGTACTTCCTCATGCCTAGAAACCATGTCTCAACATTGTCATCCTTCTTATGCTCTCCATCAAAAGTAGGAGGTTTGATATTATTCATTTCTCCTGTCAAATCATCCACCCCAGACCTCCTATGTTTCCTAACAGGGGATGGACTTGAGCCACTATGTGATATCCCATGGGAGTGATGGTGACGTCTGCTACCACTCTTTGATCTTCCTTTCTTCTCAGGCGTCTTGTTCCTTCCTAATTTGCTAGAGCCACTCTCCTTATCCAACTTCTTTTAAATTATTTCCAGGCTCCAAATTAAATTCATGTTGAAGTCTTCCTGTCACTCCTTGGCCTTCATAAGCTTATCATTATCAGCCTTGTGGCTCTAGACATCTGTCTGCAATTTTATGAGGGTCTCAACCAGATTTATGTATTCCTCCCTTACTCCCCCATGTCCATTGGAGTTGGTTCCTTCCCTATCCAACTGGACATTCAACCCTATGTTTTCATCTTCTTGACTGAAGACTACATAAGTATCATCCATCACTTATGCACTTTGTGCTGACTCTGGTCTAACAACTGTTAATTCTGCAAAAACAAATGTGCAACCAACAGAACTTTGTCAGGCTAATTGTTCTTAATAATATCATGGAAACATGAACCATTATGATTCATTAACATATCATAATTGTTTTCTTCTATTTTTCTGAGAAATTGACTATTCAGATCCAATTTCTGTGTGAACAGTTATCTTCTATTGTTCAATACCTTTCCAATGGTTGCTTCCACGCTCAATTCTAAATCCCGAGAAGAAAGTTATGAACAATTAAAAACTGTCTTTTCAATGATGCAATCCATGTGCAATTATTTTCCTTTCTCAGAGCCAAAATATCTCTTGGACCTTCGTTGGACCCACTCATAAGGTTCCCAGACCTTATTTACTACTTTTGATGCAGCTCTGAATAATCAACACCCCACGGCTTCCTTCCTAAGCCCTTTTCTTTGTAGCCCAAAACCCACGTGACCCTGGGTTATAAACATGTGCTTACTAATATGGCGCTTATCCCATGATTCGGGACTTCGGGCTTAAAAAATTTAGGTTCTTGAAACAACATACACCATTTCTCCCAAACTTCCGCACTTCCTGGGGTCCACTTAGTACGGTGCACCCGGGGTGCTACGTGTCAACAATACAGAGGTGACATGTGGCCCAATCAACTATTGATGCATGTCATATTCTCATTGGCACAAATGAAATACCAAATGAATGAAACAGATGGACAGGCGACATGCATACGGTATTCCACATCATCCTAGGTGACATTAGTGGCCACATCATTCCTGTGCTTCTTGAATTCATAACTTTGGACTTCGGAGGTTCCTACCTCATCAATTTTTGATTTCCCCGAATTCCAAAATGACGAAGTATTGAACCGATGTCTCTTTAGAGCCCCAACGCTTCAGACTTCAGCAGTTTTCACAACTTTCTCTAACATTTCCTTCGAACGCCAAATTTTCAAACTCGGTGGTTTCCTTAGTTTTGTTGTCATTCAATTATGGTGATAACACGTGGCTGCACTGATGAGAAACATGTGTCAAGTCACAATTGGCTCTAAAGGCCTATCAAAGGCACAAAGTAGGTGACATGTGGTAGGATAGGTTAGATCCACTTCACCCTAGGTGACATCATCATGTCACATCACATTGGTGCTTCAGAACTTCGACAGTTCAACTTCAGAAATTTTTACTTCCACAAGCTCGTTAACTTCCAAATGCCGAACTTCCAAAGTAATTTATCTTCCGAGGTACATATAGTACATATATCATCATATAAGATGGTGACACGTGGCCCCACATGTTGGATTTATTTTGGTCCGACAAGGTCGTCAGATTTCCATTCTTACTGAAACGTGGCAGGACTAAGGAAGTCCATGTCACCCTGGGTGATGTCATCATGCCACGTCACTTCGGGACTTCAGGAGAATTCACTTTAGCACACCCCTGTTTCTCCCGAATGATGAACTCCCAAACAAGTTGATCTTTCGACACGTGTCTCCTTTAACGAATGGTCCAAATGAACTCCGGACTTTGGGACTTTGGGTTTCGTGAGTTTATGCATGAGCACACTTTGTTTCTCCCGAAACGTTGAATTTCAAATGACTGTGAGTTCTACGGTTCACAACCACCTACGCACAGATATGACGACTGAGATTTGTTTTCATCACCGCTGCGCCTTACCACTTTCCCTTGGCTTGATCTACGACTCTAATATATCTTCGACCAAAACCAATGGTCAAGAACTTCTCTCTGTATCTACGGTGCAGATCCATTCCAAGACTTCGAAACTTCGAGCTTCGGCCCTTTCTTCTATATCACACATAAAATTTCCCGAAGTTGCAAAGTCCAAAGTAATTAGGGGTTAATTTTCATCCACTTTTTCCTAGATCTGATGGTTGTGAAGAATCCTCCTTCTCCCGAACAGATCTTACGACCCAAATTTAAACCTCGCGGCCCAACACAATGGTTGTTGTGGATTATTTCTCTGTTGGTTTTCTTGAACCACTATACTTCCTGAGCTTGTGAACACAGTCCCAATGACGCTCTGAGGTTCATATTTTGTCTCTCTCAACAACAATTCACTCTAAAACCATTGTTTTGTTAACCACTAACATGGCCCATCCAGGGTCAGTGTTGAAACCATGTCTTTGATACCATTTTGTAACATCCCTGACCACCCAGGCCTCTGCCAGGCAACACTACCTAACAACTATATCTCTTAATTCTTTGCGCTGATACCATATTGTAACATCCCCGACCACCCAGGTGTTATACATTATTTTGGTCACCCTAGTTATCCATTGATAACATATGTTCATGTTCCCAAAAAGAGCCTTTCTCCATGAGAAAAGTGTTGGATCATGTTGTCATTGATGCCAATGGTTTGATTATTTTGGAGATTGTTGGATCATTGATGTAAATGATTTGGTTTGATTGATGTCAAGTAATTGATTGATATGATGCCCTTAATGAGAATGATATATGTCCAAGTGGAAACCAATCGATGCAAATATGAATCATTAGTGTCTTATCATGGTTGATAAGATGCACAAATGGATGAACTCCAAAGTGGTCCTCTTATGGTGAAATCCCTCACGGGAAGACGCTTTACGTATTGGGTTATCCTAGAAAAATGGTTGGAGGACCCATGATTGTATGTGGAATAATGAGATGAATATCAATGAAGTTGTTGGTGAAACTATCCTAGATGGATATTGCTTGACATGCCATTTCCGGTGGTATGTGGAATGTCACAT
>JZKD02S1590581.1:689602-702365 GCA_000966675.3 Picea glauca | reverse complement strand
TTGTTGATGATATATTGCTGATATATGTTGCTGATATGTGCCTACATCTAACTGGTTATAAATGACAACAATGGGTAATGAATAAATGTTGAATGCTAATTGATGAGTTTTTGTGAAAGAGGGAAGGTTCAGGAAAAAGATCCCCACACTCATTCACGCCCCCTCTAAGTGTGGTAGGTGTGTCCAACAGAAAGTGACTAGCTTTATCTTCTCAAAAACCCTATTAAGGAAGGTCGTCATAGGCTGCACTATATATAGGGTGCGACGATGCCTAAATCTGGGCAACGACATCTCCATAGGCTGCACTATGCCTAGGGTGCGATGATCTCAAAAGCTAAGAAAAGGTCAAGTTTCACGAATGTTCTAGAAAATGGATCTTCTATAAGATGAGGTGGCCTTCGAATGGTTTGGATCTTACTCGCTTCTCTGATTTGGTGGGATCATCCTAATCTCCTCAACCATCTCTCTTTCACATTATATAAAGAGGGATATCTCATGGAAAAGGATAAGGTTAAATAGGCTAAGAATTGTATGGAGAATTATGCATTGGTTCATTCTTGAGAGCCTCATTTCAGTTCATCAATTCATTGTGGATCTTCTTCATTCAAGGTTGGAGCAAGTGGGTGTGTTGGAGAAAAGTTTCATCGAAAGGGGACCTTATGACATCAAGGATTTGGTTGTAATCTCCACTTTCATTTTAATATGATACAGTAATATGCTTCTTTCCCATAAAACTTGTCTTGTTTTATTGTATGATTCCTTGATCACATACATAGGTTCTTGTTGAGTTCATTGCATTGATTTCACTTTGGTTAGCTTGTGTTCCCTTGCAGATTCAATATCATAGGAGCACCAGAGTGGAGCTAGGATGGAAATGGCAAGGGGAAATGACATTTAAATGGTATGTTGTCCAACTCTTGTTAACTCGTAAACTCAATAGTTAGAGATTAGGGAAAGCATCATATTCTGTTATGTTTTTTTCTAGATCTAGGTGGATCTAGGGAGCTCTGTTTATGTCCACATTTACCGATTAATCCCATACTGGGGAATAGATTGTTTTCCTAGTTTGTCTTTCTTTATTTCTTTGATTGCTTGGGTTCTATTTTTTGAGTCACTGGGAGATCTGGATTGACTCTCTGACTATTTAATTTCACTGGAAAACCTTCATGCTTTTTATTGTTTCCACTTTTTCTTTGATCGCCGCACCTTGCTTTGAGAGACAGTGAGACAATCTAGGATCGTCACACTCTTTCTCGAGAGATAGTGTGATGTCATCGCACTATGTCTTTATTTTACCCACGACGATCTAGTATCGTTGCACTATGTTAGTCTACAACCTGTGACAATTGTGAAAAAAATGATTTTTGATGGTTTTTCTTGCCCAAATCTTAGATATGGTTTTGGGGTGATATGTTGGGTCTAGTTACAGTCTACTTGACAGATTTGAATATTCTTTTATCCATATTTTCTTTGTTTTAGTTTGTTTTCTTCAGAAATATTTGAGATCTCTTGCTTTGAGTATCTTTTAGTTACAAAGAATTGTTTTTCTTTAGAATCATTTAGTGAAAGAACAATTATTTTCTGAATAGTTCGTTTTAAAAGAAAATTTTTAGTTTGGGTTGCTTTTGGTTTTGAAGAATCTCTCTATTGATTTTAGTGTATCTTTGAAAACAAAAAAAAAATAATTTCTTGCTTTACATTAGATTGGGGGCATCCTTGCATTTGAAGTAGTGAAATTGCATGATTTTTGGCATTTTTGGTCTTGAATTCTTAAGGGGGGCCAAGAATCGTGTATTGGTGTATAGTCTCTTTTGATCGTTTCTTGAGGATATTGATATTGATGAGTTTAGTAAATTTTGGGACATTGTGCATATGGGAATGATACAAAAATTCTCCTTCTTGTAATATAGATTTCATCGAAGTGAAATATTTGCATTCTCATTTCTTTGCATTGTTTAGAGTCAGTCAAAACATCATTTAGTCCACACCATTTTCCTTTTGAGTAACAATAGCCTTAAAAACAAAGAACTTATAAAAATTGATTAGACAATTTTATATTTTCTGGTAGCAAACCTACATTATCTTAGTGTGTAGGGATTTAGAATAAGTGTGAAATATAACTTTCCAAAGTTGTAAACAAACATAGAATCTTGAGTTAGGGACCGAAAAATCCACTTGCTACATTTTTTCCTGGGAAAACCTTCTAACACAAGGGTCAATCAAGAGGTCGCATTAGGGCTGGCAGAGTTATTCACCCTGCTTTGTTGGTCTTGGTGTAGATATTGCGCGTATTATTGGGGGTCACTTGAGAAGAAAATCACGTGGGGACCTTCTCGAGTTGATTTCGAGATTAGATACCCTGCCCTTGCACGTGGATTGGACCGTCGACTAATTCCCCAGCCATCATTTCCATAATTGGTAACCTTAGTAGCCTATCTCTTTAGGGTATTTATGAGGTGACTATGGAGGGGCAAATCTTCATGGTACTTGGAATCGACGTTGGCCAAACTCACTCGGGCTCCTCGGAGGGTATACCCACGATTATGTGTGGAGCTTGCACTAGGGTGTAAGCCCGTTAAGCAGGTTGTCAACCTAAATTTTCCACCCAATCTATCTCATCCCCTTCGTACATTGTTCTTGTGATGATGGATTTCATCACCAACTAGTGTGTTCATTGTAAGAAGGTTTTGTTTGCTTGTTTTCTTACTAGATTTTTAGTGTGTGTTGTTTGTTTTCCCTAGAAGAATCTAGGTTGGATATTTATTTAATGGCATCAGTTCCCGGAACGACCAATGAAGGAACCCCTACTCTAAGGGAGCTTTTTGTTTTTCCCTCTTATGGAAATGTTGGTCCTCCTTACATCGCTACTTTGAGCCTTCCAAGTCTCACAATTGGATTATTGGTATGGTTGTTTTCCACTCAGGTAATCCTGAATGCAGATATTGGTTCGGTTGTAAGCACTTCCCCCCAAGAGAATCAACCTCATGTTGATCCTTCATTTTCTTCACTAGTAAGATCTCCTTCTCCTTATTCACTTGCAAGATATTTTTTCGTTTCATATTCTTCACCAAGTGAAAGATCTGCAACTAGTAACCCGATGGATAAGAAGAAGAAGAAAAGGAAGATTAAGAAGAAGAAAAATAAGCAAGGGTCCAAACTTCCAACCACTACCGGACATGTTGGAAAACAACCAGTTACTGATAATCGTGCTGGGAGTGTTGATGATGCCAAGAAAACCCAAACCCGTAATCCCAAGTACCCTTCCAGGCTTTGTAAGGGTATCCATCTTCTTAAGGATTTCCCTAGTCTATCCAAGGTTATAGAAGCATGGTCTACATGCCCTCGCCATCCCATGTCGCTAGCCTCTGAACAACATGTTGATGATCTCCTGTCAACTAATCAATATACCCTTGGGAAGAAGAAAAGTAGAGTCAAGTTCTCGTGTATGTTATGCGGAGGGAGTCATCAAACTCACCTTTTCCCTTGTATGGATGAAGCCTCAAAATTATTGGAAGACATGATTTTTTCCCAACCTCAACTTCCAAGTTCTTATCGCAAGCTTACTCTCGACCCACATGTAGTTGATGGATATACGATCAATCCGGTCCCTTCGATGGTTAGTCTGGTTGATCATGTAGTCAATTTGGTCACGTCCTTAGTTGAACCAGTTAACAAAGTGGTCGATCCGATCCCATCCTCGGTAGATCCCACTCTTTCGTTAGAGAGTGAAACCCAAGCAGTCGATCTATTTCCATCTGTTGACCCCATTATCCCGTTGGAGAATGAAACTTAAGTGGTCGATCTGATCTCATCATCGATCGATCCTACTCTCCCGCTAGAGAATAAACCTAATACTTACCACGTTTTTCTTGTTGATACAGAATCTCCCATGCTCCTTCTCTCGTGGAACCCCTTCCAAGTAATGAGGCCATCCTTTTTTATTGGGGTGCGCTACCTGGACCTCAGCTTCCCTCTCACATTCCTTTCGAGATTACAATATAGGTTTGTGGTCGGGACATTCCTCAGACGTTGATAGATGAAGGTGCATCTGTTATTATTTTTTCCTCTATTGCTTGGAAATCTTTGGGTTATCCTTAGCTTGTGTCGGTTACCCATAATCTGTTAGCTTTTAACAGAAGAACCAATCACCCTTTAGGATTCCTTCCTCAGTTTCCTATAAATTTGGGAGGGAAAGCTATCTTTATTGATGTTATGGTATTCCAAGACCCCTTGGATTTTGATTTACTCCTTGGGCAATATTATGTCTATGCCATGAAAACTATTGTGTCCACTCTTTTTCATGTGATATATTTCCCTCACGATGGAAGAGTTGTGAATATTGATCAAATTTCATTCGTTGGTCCTGAATTGATCTCCATGACCTCCATGAATGGTTCTTGTATGCACACAGTATTGCCTCTGCCATAGGTCAATTATGTGGATTTATCTCCCATGCCTTCAACTACCGATGAAGATAAGCCTCTCACTGTAAGATCAACCTCTTATGATTTTGATCCGATAGTTGACATGGTGATCTCTTCAATAGGGATCTTATAGCTTGATCTCCTTTCCCTTGTTGTGACCCTCGACATCTGTTCATTACAGAGTGTGTTTCTTCCATCTACTGAAGATATTTTGGAAGCCATGACCGAGTTTTGTCCCTTGACATGGTGTCCTTCCGGAACATTGTCCTCTTGGAAGCCATGATCAAGAAACCAGTTTTGAGCATGGTTTTCTGATTTCAAGCTCATTAAAAAATGAAACCATCTTTGAGCATGGTTTTCTGATTTCAAGCTCATTAAAAAATGAAACCAGCTTTGAGCATGGTTTTCTGATTTCAATATCATTAAAAAATGAAACTATCTTTGAGCATGGTTTTCTGATTTCAAGCTCATTAAAAAATGAAACCATCTTTGAGCATGGTTTTTTTTATTTCAAGCTCGTTAAAAAATGAAACCAGTTGTGAGGATAGTTTTGCGTCTCTGTGGAAACCTAGTTTAAAAAATGAAACAAAGGTTGTGAGGATAGTTTTTTGTCTCTATGGAAACCTCGTTAAAAAATGAAACAAAGGTTACGAAGATAGTTTTTTCATCTCTATGGCAACCTCGTTAAAAAATGAAACAGAGGTTATGATAATAGTTCATGTTTCTATGTCAATCTCATTTAAAAATGAAACAGAGGTCGGGGGATTGAACCTGGATTCACGATCATAGTTATTTTCCTCTGTCAAGCTCGTTAAAATATGAAATAGATTTTTCCCCCCTCTCGGTTTGAGTCAAGACCTTCGTCTAGTATTTGAAGCTTCATTCCATCCACTTGTGACGTTGGATGAAACGAAGCTTGGGGGGCACTGCTTACAACCTCTGGACTTCATGTTGAATTTAAGTCGCTAGCTTCTTAAGTTGGGGGCTCAGTACCAACCATCCCTGGATAATACGTCGGGAAGTCGCAAGCATAGTTTTCTCTGGTTCAAACTTGTGTAAAAGTGAAACCACCTACCTCAAGCATAGTTTCCTCTAGTTCGATCTTGTGTAAAAATGAAACCAGGTCCAAGCATAGTTTTGTTTAGTTTTAAGCTTGTGAAAAAATAAAATCTATCCCAAGCATAGTTTTTTTTTTTAAGATTTCGTAAAAATGAAAACAAACCCGAGCTTAGTCATTATTCTTTCTCATACTCGTAAATCAATGAGAATGTAACCAAGTATACTTTTATCACTTTTTCGAACTCGTAAAGGTTATACGAAAAAGAAACTCCCTGGAGTTCCCTTTAAGCTCTTTTCAAACTCCCTAAACATGAAAAGATTGCAGAGCAATATTGTTCTTTTCACGCTCGTTAAAGTATTTGAAGAAAACATCTGTTGAGCGGTAGTTTATCTCTTTTTTGGTCTCATCGAACTATTTTATGAAAAAGACATTTTGGAGTTTCCTTTAAGTGTTTTTCAGAATCTATAAATATGAAAAACCATATATTTTACTTTCTTTGGACTCGCAAAACAAACATTGAAAGGCCCATATGGGATCGAACCACTCCTTCCTAAGGTTAGTTAAAAATACTCCGAGGGACTCATCCGAAGGATGAGCTTACAGTTCAAGCATATGTTATCCTCCTCAAGCTTGTGTAAAAATAAAGAGGTACTCGCCAGAAATGGTGGGGGAAAATTTGGGAAAGAAATGTATCTAAACCTGTATTCTATGGAAGAGTCACTTTTGAACATGACACCCTTTCACTCGCTTTGTGTCTAGGTTGGAAAATTCGCTTGTCTCTTGATCACACTCCTTTATAAGATTACAAATCGGTCTGTGATCCCTGTTGTTGAGTTAGTGTTTCCAAGATAGTTTCTGTGTCATCAGTATGTTCAAAGAGAAGTTCAACCTGGAAAGCCTTCTATTGCGTCGACCATTTCTACAGTCCTTAAACCTTCTATTGCGTCGACCATCCTTGAGTCAGTCCTGAATCACATGTTACTCTGATCTACCTCAAATCTTGTTACCCGTTTCATGTCATTGATGGGGGATACATTAAGGCCTTCCTGTGATGAGTCTTTTCCTGTCGACTTCAACTCATTATCCAGGAATTATACTTAGAAACTAATTGGTACCTTGGAACTTGCATGCCTCAATGGCAGGTTTCCTCGCTTTCGACAGTGGATTTTCATTATTGACCCCTGATTGGGATATTCCACTGAGTGTTTGACTTTATCTCATTAATTCATACCCGATGGATTGTACTGGTGTACCTTGGGAGTCATTGACATTAATGGTTATTTCCCTCACACTTGTTAACAATATACACTAATGACCAGTAATCAAGTGGTTTCTACCATGTTCGACTTCAACACATGTATTCGCATGGCTAGTTTCGTACTATAGAATGGTGGAGATGAAGACCCTCAATTTTTTCTGATTGATTCAAGTTGCGTTGGAGTATATTCATATTTTACTGGTGCATATATCCATAGTGTATGTCTCATGTCTATGTTCAAGTTTGAGTCTTTAACACATAGATCCACAGTGTATTTTTGGTGGCTATGTTTAGATTTGAGTCAGATTGGCATGGATCCACAATGTATGTTTGGTGGCCATGACCTGTCTTACTTGACATGGATCTTTGCATGTTGGCATTTATTCTTTAAGTCACTTGTATTCTGAGTATGGGAATGCCTACCTCAGTGATGATATATTATTGTACTATATTTTCTTGTTTGTTGGCAGGTTTCCGACCGACTATTCCTTGTTCCCTACACACACTCGACAAAGTATTTCAACTATCACTCTATTCTAACTTCATACTTTGGGGGGCTCTCTGTTACACATTGTTTTTGTCATGCCTATGACCGTTAATTATGTAAACCTATCTGTTTTCTTCAGAGGGATCATTGGCCTTAATTCTTGAGGAAAGAATGGAGAAGAACTTTTCCTAAGAGATGAAATCATATTTTCCTTTGTAAAAACCCTAATAAGGAGGATCGTATCACCCTGTCCAGTTATAGGGGTGCAGGGATGATTTTAAGGATAGAAATTTATTTTAAAATGTAGAAACCTTGGTGAATCTTACTAATCCTTCATATGCCAACTATAAACGATTGGCGATATTTTTGTAAAAATATTCAAATTTCTAAGGATTTTATATAGTTTTTATAAAATTTTGGCGATTTTTAAGGTAAAATAATTTTTTCATATAGAATTTGGGTGAATCATTTTTAAAATAGCGAATCTCTGTTTTGGAAAAACCATGGAAAATTAGCCCATGAGCGAAATTTAGCCCCTAAAATCATCCCTATAGGGGTGCAACGATCACGGATCATCGCATGATGTACTAAACCTGGCCTGCAACATCGTCACACTTTGCTCAGTTCTAGGGGTGCGATGAGTTTCGTACGTGGGAAAAATGAGCATCTTCTCGATGCTTCTAGAAGGAGAAGCTTCTATGGTGAGGTGGCCTCCGATCGGTTTGGATCTTAATCACTTTTAAAATTTAATGGAATCATCCTAACCTCCTCACCTTATCCTCTTCAACTTATAAAAGGAGAGGAGCTCTCATGGAGAAAGTTAGATTGAGCTTGGAGATTGGATTGAGATTGGAAATTTGGCTTGAGATTGTTAGCTTGGTTAGAGTGGCTTTGAGTTTTTCTTTTTCAAGTAGATTGTGAGTGACTTTCATATATATAGTCTGCAAATTCTTAGAGTAGAAGTGTTTGGGAAGCAAGGGATTGTTGGAAAGGACCTTACAACATCAAGGAAATGGTTGTATTCTCCTTTTCACATTTTTACTACAGTAATATATTTCTTTCCCATAAAATTGGTCTTATTTTATTGTATGACTCCTTGATCACATACATAGGTTTTGTTTAGCATATGTTGTTTCTTTCAATTCGTCGGATTGTGTCTTTATACAGGTTCAACATCCCATAAGCCTTATGAAGGAGTGAGGATGACACTAGCAAGGAAAAATGACATTTGAATGACATATCATTTATCTCTTGTTATTTAGTATGCTTGATAATTAAAACTTAGGGAAAGTTTTATATTTTGTCTTGTTTTGTTCTAGTTTTGCGGTGAAACTAGGGAGATTTGTTTGTGTCCACACTTACCAATTAGTCTGATAACACCAAGTTGGTCATGCTACTTGAAACTATCGATGCTATGATATATATATATATATATATATATATATATATATGATGAAATTTTAAACAGACATAACATTATGCTCATGCACATAATTCATGTGGAAGTGGCAGTAATACATACATCCAATAAACACATGCAATTTTTATAACATTATAACACATGTACAAGATACATAATGTACAATTAACATAGAATTGGTACTTATCTTTTATGAGAAGACCACCGATTACGTGAATACCTTCCACGAACTTCCCAGCCTTGGACCACGCTGCTTCGAGTTATCAACAGTGAGTCACCCCTAAGCTAGGACTAAACTCCATCTAGGGTAAAGGAATCCTAGACTAGGCTGAGGCTACGAGAAACTACATAGTGCAATTGGAAGGATTCTCTCCAAGGAACCTACTTACGCCCACTTATAACGAACTCTCATTTCCCACATGCCTGTCCCACCCTGGGAATATGCACCTTCACTGTTCCACAGTCTATCGACTGTTCCACTTCCCTTCCAGGGCTTCAACAACAGGTCAGATCAAGAATTATCAGAGCTCCGTAGTGGCTGCTGGACTCCCTCCAGGAGAAATCACTTCTCCAACAAACTCTCTCACCTAGAGAGAGTTGCTCACGGGCCTGACAACCTGCTTCTTCAACCATGGGTCTGACAACCTGCCTCTTCAATCCATAACAACCAAAATTGAGTAAGGCAAGGGGACAACTCAACAATTACAGAGGTTCACAATGGAGGAAATGGATCTGGCTGCATGCTTGTTCAGTGCATGAACTACCCAAGGGATGGCTAGAATCCTCCAGATGAGCTTGTGGGGAAAACTAAAATGGCCAGACTCGTTAGAATGCTGAGAGAGAGAAAGAAAAATGGTGAGAATGGCCAATATGCAGGATCGTGAGAGAGTCAGAATGGTGAGAGCGAACTCCTCAGGAAGGTGGCCATAATAGTTTGTGGACCCAACAATGATGGAAATTCCCACATAAATCTGCATGCATCCTGGGTGACACTTGTCTCTCCAAGAGCACGTTCCTCTCCACTTTGAGTTTGATCCTCTCCCCAAAGGAACTTAGGATAACTCGATTTATTTCCCAACTTTAGTATTTTTTTTTTCAGTAATATATTATAATATTCCGTTAGGTTAAGCCCTCAATATTGGCCCCTCTTTCCTATCCTCTCAGTCCCATCCCTTTCCCTACCAAGTGGAGCTTAGTCCCCCATAACTCTTTCTTTATAGTCAGTCTACACGCAATGATGTATTTTATTAATAATATAAATAATTACATATACAAAATCAGACCCACTGTCCTTAGCATCTAGGCTCTCCAGACTAATAAACACATAATCCTACCAACTTATAATTACTTGGCTCACCAACCTATAAACATCATTAATTTCACAAGGGATAGGCCTTGGGGTATTACAGTTGCATGGAACATTAACTATGCCAAAATATTATCAAAATTCATCCTATATAACCATGTCTCCATTTAACTCCACCTTTGATTGGACCATACAGTCACAAGTTTGTTTCACAAGTTTGATTATGGGAATGTTGCATTAATATGAAAAAATTTACCTATTATTGAGTACATCATTAATTGGTTATGATAAAAGGATATACCACTAGGATATTTTGTCCAAAGAAAAGCATGTTATCCATGTAGGTCCTCCCTTCATTGCAATTCAATTGGTCATTGAATTATCTAGGCAACACTAGATGAGAAGGGATTAATTAGGAGCAGTGACAAAGTTTGCAATAGTGTGCTATGGCTCATGGCAAGAGAATACTTGTGAAAACATTGCTACAAGAATCATTCTTGGAAATCTTGTGCATAGGACAAGTCTTCAAAATAGAATTATCTTTGGTTTCTTACTTATATATAGTTCCATAATATGATACATAATTAGTCTCAACATGAACCATTTGTATCCAAGGACAAGTCCTTTTATTGATAGAAACATCCTCAGAATTTCTTGCAAAACATCTCATCATTTCAAAATTTGGTTTACTTGCTACTCTTTCCATCATTCCTCTTGCTTAAACATTGTGATGTAACCATATGCATTATGAAGGATTAGCTTATGATTATACTTGTCGTTGCTAAGAACATTATCTTCCACATCATACCAAGGTTGAAATTGGAAAAATCCTCAATTTGATGGTAGGAAAACACTATCTCTATAGAGTCTCTTTTGACTACAAAAGGAATCAATCCAATGCCTAAGACAAGGTTATAAGTTTGTGGCAAGGTCTGGAAGCATATAAATCATATTAAAAACAAGTATATGGTTTCTAATTGCAAAAAACATACTATTTTTTTTTAAAGAAACAACTACAAAAACAATCCTTGTATTCCTCTAGCAAAAATTTTGCATACAAAGTTTTCATATGAACTGCACAAGTTAGAAGTTTTCATTGTAAGTTTTTATTTCCATAATGGATAAAATCCTAATTATGAGAAATAATGAATCGATATTTGAAAATTCTGGGAAATACAATGGCTTAATTTTGGGTTATATACTTCCCAAACCCGACAACATCAGAATACAAGCACTAATGGCTAGTGAAGTTATGGAGATATTGTTTTTGGCAGAGCTATGGAACTAGATAACGATGAAATTCAAGCTTGGGGATGTTATTTTTCTTATAAACATAAACTTCAAATTTTATTACATGCACATTCTGTTGGGTATGTGTTATATTCTTTGCATGTGTGTGTGTGCGCGCATCAGATATGACTACTACGTCTAACGATCCCTCTAGTACTGCCCTTTGTGTCATGTGCGTCGGGCACTTTCCTAGGGGGCTCCCAGGTATGCCCCCCCCTGGTTACATGCAGCGTTCGGGGAAGTGGCCCGATTTTTTTTTTTGGGGCGGTTTTTGCTATTTTTAGCGGTTTTGTAAATTAATCCCATATTAAGGGATTAGGGTTTTGGTATCTACGGAATAACTAAAAACATTGTATATATTGTATGATGAATGGTGGAATTCGATATAATGAATATAAGAAAGGTTTTCCCGGTTGAGGGTTTCCGGTATAAAATCTTTGTGTACTCTGTGTATAAGCCATTGATTAAATTTTGTTTTTCTTAAGAATCTATATGCATTGCTTTACTTCACAGGGTTAAAAGTTACATGTGGTATCAGAGCTCATTTTTTTCTTAAGAGGGACGCCTTTGTTGTTGAGGCTTTGGCTCGGTCTTGATAGATCAAGTTTATCTTGGGTCTGTGATAAACCTGGGTTTAGTGGGAGGTTTTGCAGTGGTGATTCGAGTGCAGAAAGAGGAATGGTGAGTTATTCTAGAATCGATATAGAGAAGTTCAATGGTAAAAACTTTGAGATATGGAATCTGAAGATGGAGGACCTTCTTGTAGACAAAGAATAATGGATCGTTGTGGATCCTGGTACATCGTTGTTTGGTATGCAACCTACTGGCACACAAAAAATCGGTACACAAACTACTAGTACACCATCTACTAGTATGTCGAAGGAAGATTGGGAGAAGTTGGACATAAGAGCAAGGAGTACTATTCGACTCTTCCTGGCAGATTCGGTGTTGTTGAATGTCTCAGAAGAATCTATAGCCAAGAAAATATGGGATAAATTGGGGAATTTGTATCAATCAAAGTCCCTGGTAAACAAGTTGTTTCTTCGAAAGAAGTTGTATCATCTTAGGATGGAAGATGGAGATTTTGTGATAGAACATCTAAATGAATTTAATACTCTGGTAAGTCAACTTGGCTTTGTTAATATTACAATTGCAGAAAAAGATAAGTGTATTACTTTGTTATGTTCTTTGCCATACTCTTGGGATAATCTGGTTGTAGCAATAGGTAGTACCACTCAATCTACATTGAAGTATGAGGATGCAATTGCATCCTTGTTATCTGAAGAGATGAGGCAAAAAAGAATGGATGGAAACAACACAGATTCTTTATTTGTAAGAGGGTGTACCCAAGACAGGAACCCTGGTAAGCCTTCGGGGTGGATATCTAAATCTACAGGTAGATATAAGTCTCCAGGAAAACCTTTTAGGAAATTTTGGAAGTGTAGTAAAACAGGGCATTATAAGAAAGATTTCAAGTATAAGAAGGTTGAAAAACCAAAGGGATCTGATAGTACCTCT
>JZKD02S1590581.1:673476-687833 GCA_000966675.3 Picea glauca | reverse complement strand
ATCATTCGAAGACAAAGCATATTGATGTTTAGTATCACTTTGTGAGAGACATGGTTGAGGAAAAGAAGGTGTTGTTGGAAAAGGTTGACACTTTGAAGAATGTTGCAGATTCATTCACAAAGTCTATGAGCATAGAAAAGTTATCCCGATGTAGAGTAACAATGGGAATTGTTTCCCTGTATTGTTGACTATATAATCCTCTGGACCCCTGGATGTAAAGAACACAATAAGTGGGAGAATGTTGGGTATGTGTTATATTCTTTGCATGTGTGTGTGTGGGTGTGTCAAATATGACAATAGCGTCTGACGATCCCTCTAGTAGTTCCCTTTGTGTCGTGTGCATCAGGAGATTTCCTAGGGGGGTCCCAGAGGAGGAAGGTATGCCCCCCCTAGTTACGTGCAACATTCGGGGTAGTGGCCCGATTTTTTGTTTTTGGGCAGTTTTTGCTATTTTGAGCAGATTCTGCTATTTTTAGCGGTTTTCTAAATTAATCCCGTATTAAGGGATTAGGGTGTTGGTATCTACGGAATACCTAAATTTTTTATATATATTGTATGGTGAATGGTTAAATTCAATATAATGAATATAAGAAAGTTTTTCCCGGTTGAGGGTTTCCGATATAAAATCTCTGTGTACTCTGTGTATGAGCCATTGATTAAATTATGTTTTTCTTAAGAATCTATATGCATTTATTTACTTCACAGGGTTAAAACTTACACATTCATGATGAAGACATGACACTAAAGACAACAATGGTTTCATAATATGAACATTAGGGTTATGGGATTGTGTTACATGTTTTTTTTTCCAAGCATTAAATGTGCTCCTTGATTTTCCTTTTGCATTGAAAAATTATATATATGTTGCAATGGATCCCGAACTCTTCCAAGTTTTCACCAACTTTTTCACAAACTGAAATTCCATGTATGTGGTCTTGTTCATTGACTTATTAGGAAACAACGAGCTACATGGCATAGTCAATCATCAAACCCTGGAGTAGTAAATATTTCAAGTGATGTACAAAGTCTTCTAATTTGAATATTTGAGGGGGGGATAACTTAAATTTTCCATCAATGTATGGAAATTACATGCATGACATGACATAGATTGATTATCCTCCACTAAAAGGATAAAATATTGAACTTGCATCTCCAAACTATGCACAATAGCAGGTTGAAACTAAACTATCATTTGTGTCAAATTCAAGTGGGATGCAAGGGCTTACCCATTCACAAGATTAAGTTTACCTGCAAAGTGGACAAGGATCTAGTGTGGTGAAGTTTGAGGACTCAAATTCCATCAAAATAGATCCTATCCTAGTGAATATAGAATGGGTTATGAGTTCACAACAAAGAAATTTCTGAAAATATGGTGAATTACACAAAGACACTTTACTGAATCCACCTACCGAGCATGGGAAAACACAAGGGAACCAAATAAGGTTGAGATTGCAACATCGTTGTCAAGAAAATATCTAGTACAAGTCAATAAATAACCTATGCAAGTTAAGGAAGAAACTATAACAAATTTCTCACCCCCTGACAATTCTTCTCTAGGAAAATTGTTGAAGCCAAATATAAAAGGAGTTTCTTATACTGAACTTTTCATTCAAAGGAATCTAAGTATCCTAGCTAATTTTTCAGTTGCATTCATTGAAACAAATCCATATTTTCAACCAAAAAATTGTGATGATAGACATCATGAATATGCGATTTCAAAAATAGGGGAGGGCATTGAGCTATGATGTTTCCATATTAAGGGATCGTTGTATACCCTGTCAAGTTACAATGATGGGATTTCTATATTGCTACAAAAGTTACAATAATTATATCGGTCCAAGATCTATTACAGGAGTTTTTTCAATGGGTGGATTCCATATTATTGATGATAAGTTTTTCTTGCAACCATTGTCCTTCTTATTAGAAAATAGTTGGACAATTTAATGCTTGTCATGAATCTTGAAAAAGGGTGATCTTCCTGGAGCTAAAGATGTTGTTTTCTAACGATCCTGGGAGTATATAAAAGTTTCCAACAATCGGTCATGAATGTAAGAGTAAAGTTGTATACTCTGTGTAAATAGGTAATAGAGCCACCCTCTGCATAGAAGAGAGATAACAATTAGATCCATGGGAGGGCATGTAAATTGAAGTTAACCAGTTAATTTCACTACGTTGATGGCCAATCCTAAGGTGTTAGTTGTAGGTTTTACCTCACTCTGTTCATTCAAGGTTAAAGGAATAAGACTAGGGTGAAACCCCACTTCAGTGCCTCTCGCAGATGTACACATAGCTTCATACCATGGTCAAATGGGAAATCAATCTCATAAGAGGATGGGTGATTCCTTTTATCCCCCTTTTCTAGGAATAACTAAGGAGATGACATCTCAAGACCCTCGGGTTTCATACATGGAGTACCGAGAGATATACCAATAGATAGATCCCCACATCACACCACTCAACACCATGAGATAAATGGTTTCACCATTCACCACACCAACTTGGATAAAAGAGGACAACAAGTATTTCTCCATGAGGTAATGAGTCTAGTGTTGTGGTAAGTGTCATTTTAATATATGAAGCATTTGAATATGTTGCAAAAGGTCTTTCCTTGATTTTGAAAACGCTTTCTTGGAAATTATGCTCTTTGCCTTGTTTCACCTTGGTGGTTGACATTGTGTTCTAGTAAGTGGTCACCCTCAGGGAAGGGGATGCTACTAGGGGTTCCACTTGATGATTCATCATACCGCTCCCACACATACTTTACACTTTCCATGCTTCTTTCCCTTTGTTCCCTCATCTTTTGGGTTTTCAGGCCACATTGACCCAAGAAGGGCTTGTACCTCATTTCATGGGAAGAAGGGGATGAAGGACTAGAGTCTTGTAGCTGGTGAAAGATAAAATCCAGTCATAAACCTTCCATATGATCACCCAGGGATCCCGAGGATGGTAAAATGTCTCTCACAAAAAATTAATGTGACCTGTAAAATTAAAAACCATGCCAACCAAGGTAGAGCGTGTGTGGGCAATGTTTTTCAAGCTTAGGTAGAAGTCCCTCACATTGTCTTAAACTTGGGGAAGCACAGTATGACCATGGTAGATTTAAAGTGGGAAATGTTTTTCATGCTTAGGTAGAAGTCCCACTTTAGCTTCAACCTGGGAACACTCTAATAAATTAAATGGAAAAAGGGCTTGAAAAAATCATGCATTGTGGACGAAGGGAAACACACCCTCTACAAAGGCACCCATAAATGAGACAATATGAACCCTTGTATGTCAAGAAACCCCATGCCCAAAATTATTACCCATATCCGCCTCATATGCTTCACATGACTTATAGAGGGTCCACTTAGGAAAAACTCCTTAACTTTAGGTCACCATGACAACCCTCCCATACCTAAATCTGACAAGTTGCATAAGGTCTTTGAGCATTTGTTTATTTTGAGAGGGAAAAATTGATGCACATGTTCAAGTGGTTGTTTTATTATGTATGTCTTACTTGACATGTTGCCTGTGACTTGTGAGCTCTTGGAGGGCAAATTTTCTTTTCTTTGCAGGGCCTTGATAGGTGGAAGACATTTCGTGAAGGCACAAGGCCACTTGGACCTTCACTTGGGGCATGAAGCCCATAGGATGGATGTTTTTCTCCCTCTTCTTGGACAATTGGATGCTAGATGTTTCCTTTGGAGGTATTAGAGGACACCTTGTATAAATAGAGCTAGCCCCCTCTTTCCCAACATTTGACCCTAGAGGTACAAAACATCACTTTAAGGGAATGATGTCACACTTGGGATATGGTTTTGGTGATGATGGTGATGATTTTACCATGAATTATCATGTTGTAATAGAGGAATACCTTTTCACTATGGAGACTAGGCCTTTGGAGGCCCAACGAATTCCTCAATGGCTTGCCAAAAATGCCAAAACATCACCCCTTTAGGGCATGACATAATCATCTAGGAATTTTACTTTTTGTTATTTTGAATTTGAATTTGTAAAGGGGAAATTAGGGGAGGTTGGCCTCCCTAATTATATTTTACCCTAAATATAAGTGGAAAAACTAGTTTCTAAGGTCTTGTATAAAAAGAGACCCAAGTCATTTCATTATGACATATCTCTCTCATTTGAGAATTACATACTTGGATGAAATTTGCACCCTCTTTGGGTATTTGCTCTCTCTCTCTCTCTGTTGTTAAAATCTTATGGATGCTTATACTTATCTATTGTGGAGATAAAGTGGTGCACTACCTTCTTGTAGGCTTGTTTCTTGCATGTTGATGGAATATTTATTAGTAGACAAGGGTTTTGCTTGCTTTCTATTGGAATTGGTAAGGAATTTTCTGAATATTGTTTGTAATTTCTTCTTGTTTAAAATTTATTATTGTCTAAAACCCATGGAGGATTATAAGGGAATACACCCTCCACCAAGTCTATCATAATTATTTTTGGATAAGTCATTTTTCGAGGTTGTTAGGAGGAGTAAAAGGGCTTACACCCTCCTAGATTTACCTTGTTGGATTTGCTTGCTCTAGGGAGTAAAATGGCTTACACCCTTAGAGAAGTAGCAAGTCTAACTCTTACATGCAAGACTCCATAAACCAATAGACTAGGTACTCATCTACTTGCATTGAAGAAATAAAATCATTGCATTGAAATACATGATTTTTGGAGACATTGCATTTGTTCAAATTGGAATATTTTCTTAGTGCTACAAGATTGCTTGAGACACTAAGGCGTCTAACTTAGCTTTGTTATTCTCTTGCTACATTTAATTTAATGCTACAACCATTAGGGATGCAACAAAACACTCTTAAACTTTTTCTTTAATCATTAATATACCATTGAAATTTGCTTACAAGCTGCCATATTAAATCTACTTGTCATCGGATACTGTTGATGGGATATTTCCCCCATGAATTTGGGTTCTGTCACAACAGATTGAGACCAGCTTGAGAATAATGAAATCTTCCCTCGCAAAAAAATGTGAAAACTAAAAAATAACTATTTTTCTCTAGGAGAGAACAGGGAAATAGAGAAGTAGAAAGTGTGCACCTTAAACCCTTCGATGTCGATCCCCACTCCTGCTTTTCGAAGCGCTCCTGACCTTTTCCAGAACAGGCTTTCAAAATGAAATCAAGACAAATGTTGTAACACGATAGTTATGTAATCAAGTAGCATATATATCATGTATTATATCCAAAGCAAGTATGAAAAATGATAACATACAATATTTCAATGAACACAACATTGGAGGGAAAGAGAACTCTTCTATTAACACCAAATATCAAAGTCACTTACAACCTAACTCACTTCTAGCACTGCTTCGAAGCCGACTACTCGGGTTCCTCCACAGATCCTTTAAGAATCTACTTAACAATGAGGCTCTTTCTTGGATATCCCAATAAGGATAAGGAGACACCTTATGACTATATAAGAAGGAATAAACACTGGAAAATGAGTTTCGAGGTTGGGGGATGATACTCATAAGATAAAAGGAATAGGGAAGCTTGCTAGATTTCAACATCATAACCTTGAACCATAAGACTTGTCTCAATTCTATCCCTCAATGGTGCTTTTATATCTTCCCCAATGGGTTAGGGAATTTGGAATCCATTTTGTATGGGGATAGGAACATTGGGAAACGAGCTCAACCAAAAAACTCACCTGAAAACTCAGAATTATTTTATTTTTCATTATTTTTGAGGGAATTTGTTGGTTTAATACTAACAAGTCATGGATATCCACATGTTTCATCAAAGGATCCCACAAATATGTTAAAAATACATGGTTTTTAGATGATTTGCATGAGGCAAGTTGGGAACTTGTGTAGCAAGCTAAGGGAAAGGGTTAAGCCATGGCACAAACACATAGGTGTGGCATTTTGTGCTATAACAAATACCCTTTGGGTGGATTGTTTGTTGATTTTAGTGGATATATATTGCTTCTGTAGCAATTTTTTTCTACATCCATAAGGTTGTCATAATACTTTGTTGATAACTTCATTTAGCAGTCCTATTTCACCATCAAATCTTGTGCTTAAGTATTGGAAAGTTATCTATATGTTTAATATTTGATCATCCAATAAATATTTGATACTTTTGATGGTTATATTTGTAGTTAACAACTCATTCCATTTCTGATATATATATATATATATATATATATATATATATATATATTACTTCTGCAATTTTAGGACAACAATCTTCACTTGCTTGTCCCCTTTATTATTTGGCTTGTATTTCGATAAATTGTCTTGTCTCGGGCAGGTTTAACATTATCTTGTAGGTACAAAAAACTTTGGAAACATTCCCTCATCAACAATACTCTTTTCCAAGCCTCTTTCCTCTTCCAAACTCAACCTATAGGGGATTCATTGGTCATTCTACCAATTTTTGTCTCAATCCCCCTAGGGTCATAGACATTCCCCCCTTGTGGTGACTTATCATCATTAAAGCGAGGGGAGTATCTATCTAAGGTGGCAGTGGGTAGTTAGTCTCGTATTTTTCACACTCTTGTGGATTGGGTCGATATTTTCCCAACCTACAATCTATGTGATAACAAGTCCCATATTTCCACATAAATGAAAGAGAGTATGCATCAGGGTTTAAAAACCCATGATTATACAGATAAAGTACTTGATCAAGAGACTATTTAATATGAATTCAATCAATCTAAGGAAACATGGGTACTAGTATCTGATGATAAGAAATTGAGTAAAATATGAATGCCTATTCTGTGGAATTTGAGCCTGTCAATTCCTCCAAGGGAGAAACACATTTATCATCCAGTAACATGGAAAAAATCAAGTATACAAATGAATAGACCGATGAGTCATATGAACATATGAAATTTCTGCAACCTGTGAACAACTACATAAGGAGGAAATATTATCATTTGACCTTGGCATTAAGAAAAGCACACCACCAATGGAATTCTTCTGCAAGATTTTGACTACAAGTGATACAACCATTTTTCTATGGATGGTGTACTTCGTAGGAATTTAGAAGCAATGATGCATGTAACATTGTTATTACAATTCCAGAAGGGATTCCATTGGAAGTTAACTTTCCTTTAGTTTATTTCAAAGAGACATACTAGACTAAGAAAAGGAAGTATATCCATCTCATTATTAGAACAACATTTAGCATGAGTCCACACATCTAGAGTTTATATACAAAGGTATAGGGTTGCAAGTTTCATGAGAACATGTAACATCTTCATCCTGAGGGAGATGAAGGGTCCCTTATATGGTATAATTTTCACCTATCATAACCTCATGTTTTTCCACTCTAAACCACCCAAAAATCCCTCTTTTTCTTACACAATGGTCACTTGGCTCATTAGATGTCTTGGATTGCATTTCGGTTATTTCTTGTCAATAATTAAGGTTATAGGTGAGTTTGAATTGTTTCCAATTCATTGTTATGTATTTTCTATTCCTAATCATGTGATAAATTGCGAAAAAATGCAAGGTTTTCTTTGAAAGATAACATAAATGAGTTTCCATATTATTTAAGGTTGAAGAGGGAACACTACAAACAGGGTAATAAATGATGTACGAGAAACCCATACTCCAATTGATTCCTAGGAAGTTACCAATACTCCAATTGATCCTTGGAATATTGCAATAGCTTAGGCATTCAATCGAGAAAGGGGCATATGAGGGTTGTTTTTCGAACTAATCCTTGGAATATTTGAGATTAATTTTAGGAAGAACACAACTATCTACTTTATTTACAAAATTCTTGGGAATTGGTTGAGGCATATACACAAGAAATCTCACCCTCTATTCATTGATCCTTGCATCCAACACCACGTGGGAGATATGAGTACGCCCTAAATTTGTATTTTGTAGCAATTGCAACCATATTTAATCCTCCTGCGACTTAGAGTGTGAAATGACAATTGATCAGACTCTTCTTCTCAACCAATAGGACGGGGAACATGGGAATCACATTTTATGTATTTAATAGCAATTTTAGACTTAGTTCCAAGTTTTTTTTCTCATTCCTAAAATTTCATGAGCCATTGTTCTATATATTGCGAGGAGAATGACTTCATAGATACTAGTTCAGATATACAATGTAAAAAGAATTTGAGTTTCTTGAATAAAGGATAGAGCGTCGAGACTCTACAATAATTTGTTGGTTATTTATTGAATGTGTGAGTCCTGATTTTTAGTTGCTAGTGTCATTGCAATAGATCCTAACTCCTTTCTCTCTAGAGGGGGACCACTCTAGAGAACAAGAGTTGCAGATCTATAGATTAATTTTATATTCACCTTGTTGCACATAGATTATTTTGTATTCTTTTATCTATTTTATCATTCAAATTTTACTTTGTTCTATTTTGTTTGCAAGTTGTGGTCATGTGTGTATGGTAGAATTAAATTTCTAACCCGGTCTATTAGAGCAGTGCTACTATGATAATGATGTAATCATTTGTTTGACAAATTCATTTCAATTTCAATGCACAAGAGAGCCATGGACTAGTAAAAATTACAATTCACTCATACAAAGTACTATAATGTTTATAGTTATTATTTCAATTAAACTTGAATGGGAGATCTCCTATAGACAACTTGTATGTTGTAGATTTTATCTTGTTAATTTGTTTATGTTAATTTATTTTTTTGTTTCCTATAGAATGCTTGGTTGTAGAAATAGGTTATTCAAACACACTTTTGATGAAAATATAATAACAGAGAAAAAAAGTGATACCATATGACTAGGTCACTAATGGTAGCACTCTAAGAGGAGCCATATACTAGACTCAAAATCTGAAGTGTTAGAAGCTAGTTCCTATGTGTTTTTATTTTCCGCAATGCAATCTCCTTCTTGTAGAAGCATATTAGGAAACTAGTTCATGTTAAGAATTTGTATCCTGCACACATAGTGCGTGACATCTCACAAGTACATTGGAAAACCTAGTTGATAATATAAAATGCATGAGTGTTCCTGGTTAAATAGAATATATATAGAAACATCGTCAGTCCATAAGGAGCCAAGAACTACCTACAATTATAAAAGAATCATCTTAGAGATGAACTTAATTAGATTCAAAATCAAGGTCAATATTTCCCTGTTAAGGGAAATTTTCTGGTCATTAACATCATCAAAGTTGTGATCAAAATTTGTTCATATACATAACTAAAAATTGGTTCAACTCATGTTCATATACATCAACAAGTAAAATGTTCCTATAATAGTCTTCTAAGAGCATATTCTGATCAGTAAAGTCTCCAGAAGATCTACTAGTCAGATTCAAAAAAGTCAGCCTGGGTTTTTTCATATATTTTCCATGAGCCTCTATCCATTTCCAAGCCAGATTTAGAGAGGCGATCAACTTATTGATTCTTGTCCCTATACACATTCAAATATCATGTGAGAGAAATAATTTATTCTTCTTTTAATGTCCTAGAATAAAGGCATAAGAGAATAATTCTACAATGAGAGTCCTCGTTCATCCAATTTATGAAAAGTGATGAGTCCCCATATATGTGAATATGAATAATGCCTCTTTCCCTGACTAGTTGTAGAGTGATATTTAAAGACATGAGCTCAATGAAATGGTTATTTATTGCTCTGATGCTGGTTGAGAAAAAAAAAATGGTCATGGAGAGATGAATTATACCACCTACCCCTCCCAAAGGGCCGTCCCCTCGAGAAGACCCATCAAATAATTCCTAGGGAATATCATTAAGAATTTGTGTTTCCTGATGAATTCTTAATTGCATGGACTGAGTGTTTTTGGGATAAAATGATAAGATGGATAAGATTTGGATAGCATAAAGATGAGGATTGGGTGCTTTGTATTAAAATAGAGAGTGGTTTATGGAAATATTGATACCCCAAGCTACAATTAGAGGGGGGGATTTGAAATTGCTTGTATGATAGGTGGAAATCCAATTTATCCAAGCTTCTTATATGGTTTCACCTCCCTATACACAAGAGGGGCATGTTGTCCTCTGTATCTCTACCCACATCACTAAGGATAAATTACAACCCAATATGATATGATGGTTGGTTTCATTATCTTTCCTACGAAGGTAACATCTCCTACATCCTTGAAAATTAGATTGTCCTAAGTCAAAGCCTTGTTGTGCAGTAGTATCCACATAAATAGGATTACTTTATATTTAAAATTTAGTTTCCATATTTTTTCCCCCAACCATGGATGAGAATCCACTCTATTTTCTTGAGAAAGAGCTGAGTATCCAATATTTTGAACATATCCACTAGAGGGATTGAGGGACCGAAGAAACTCATCTTCCTAATCCAAGGGAGAGATGAAGTATTTCTATAGATATTTGATATAATTATTCCATAGGGGTTGTTGGACACAGACCCATTCTGGGGAAAATGATATTTTTGGGGAGAGAAGCATGAAGGGAAGAAAGGAAATCTGGAAGGAAAAGCAGCACATGCAAGGGAAGCATGCGATGCACTCATGCAAGGGAGAACTAATGATGTTAGGGTTAGGGTTTTTTCAATGTATTTTAATGGATGATGAGACAATAATATATATAAGTAGTACATAGGAGGTCTAAACGAGAGAAAAAAGCGAGAGAGAGAGAAGGACATAGGTAGATTTCAGAAGTTGTAAGGTTTGTAAGAACTGTATTGCTTCGTAAGATGGTGAGATAGAGAAGAAGTGAGAAAATCGATCCCAAGGGTTAGACTGTAGGCTGAGGATCCTTATGTGATCTAGTCAGCCTCACAAGGATCGGGAAGCCTGTTGAGATTGTAAGATCCAAGATTGTAACCACATGTGGCATGACATATTGTTGAGACATAATAAAGAGCTTGAGAGATAGATCTTTGTGGATTTAGCCCAAAAGGGGGTGAACCAAGGTAAAAATTGTGTTGTGTGATTGAGTGTATGCATTTGTATTGTTGTTAAGAATTAAATTCTAGATGAATGAATGAAGTAACTAGTTAGATATGATACTCCACATGCATGAATAAGAATTATTTTTTTAATCAAGAGGTTAGACTAAATAAACAAAGATCACAAGGTACCACCACATATCTCCACTCATTCCCAGGCTGTAAGCACCTAAGTATTGCGGCCACCCATAGAGCTATCTCGGGTGAGACTGCGCAGTACACCCTGTGTATTTCGTTTCCTTATGGTTTACTAGGGGGTCCGATAGTTTTAGATGGATTTTGTTGGAAGCTTGTTAAGTCTGAACCTGGGTCAACCTATGAAAATAAGGTAAGATCAGAGTAGGAAATTGATAAAGTATAGTAATAAACCAATAAATGGTTTTGTTGTCGGTTGGAACTGAGTGAATAAGATCTGTTGAAGACGCATCAAAATAATGCCAGATCTGATGACAAGATTATAAGAGAATGAGAATATAAAAGGGGATGTTGAGACTGTGGAACCCAATAAAGGAAGAGATAGAGAGATGGTTGAAAACAAAATAGCTATATTTTTTGCAGAAAGATAATAGAAACCTGAAGTTAACACCGCGCAAATATCTAGACAAGTACGTATTCAACAACTTGCATGAAGTATTTTTCTGTGATTTCCTGCATGTGTTGCAGGAGTGGATATTAAGGTTGAAATATAACCATCCTACAATTCAGATCAGACAGCTAGAATGGAATCCTGTAGAGATCACACAGTTACAACAAGTTAACAATAAATTTACACGTGCAATAGATTTCTAGTTAGACAACATTGTTGCAGGATTTATCACATAATTTGCAATAGATACGACAAAGTCTTACAGCACAAAAGAACAAGAGTTCTTGAAGGGACCTTGAGGTAGGTATATCATATCACTATATGATTCCATTAAGATATTACTGTATAACAAAGTTGTAATGACAATGGCCTCAAACAACTAAAACTTCTATGCGTGCATGGGGGAAGCACTGACAGGAGAAGGAGAAATGGAGGGAGAAATGTATAAAGGAAAGAAGGAGGAAGCCTTGGACCCAATCATGAAGGAGGAAGACCAGATCAAGAAGATCATGGAAATAGCTAGAAGAACGCGCAGTGGAGTACCCTACCAATATAAGATGAACACCAAGAAGAGAGCCATAGCCGTGAGGGAGGGCTTGGAAAGTGATGAAGAAGAGGTAGAGGATCTCTGGGCTATGGAGAAGATTGAATAAATCCTGTGCATGACATATGAGAGGAAGACGAGAGATCCAAGAACAAGAACATAAGGCAACACTCCTATCCATATCAATGTTAGTGTGGAACCCATACCCATGTGAAAATAATACACCAATAAGAACACACCATTTAGACAATCGAATTTCTAGAGAAGGAAGACAACATGAAGTACATATACATAGGGAAAAACAATTGGGGGAGCCAGTTCAAGAATAATTAGTCAAGTATCTACACCGTGCGGAGGTATTAGTTCAACATTCAGAATGGCAGGACATGATCCCACCATCAGGTTACCAGAATTCAAAGGAGAGGTTTCAGAGGACCCTAAGAAGCACTTGTTTATTTGTGAAATGGTATGGGAAAAAAAACAGATCACAAATGAGGACACTAAACTTGCACAGTTAGCCATCATGCTAAGAGATCGCGCACTGGATTGGTACGTGAGCTTAGCTACAAACAGTCTACCAGGGACAACCAAAATGATTGGAGATATCTAAAAGCAATTGATAAATGAATTCCAGAAGCCTAGCTCAAAGGATCAATACATGAATGAGATGATAGAGATTAGACAGAAGCCAGAAGAATCTGTGTGGGAGATTGACTAGAGATTCAAACGATTGTAAGGGAAAGCTAAAGTATGTCATGATAGATATGCAACATAGGCATATGTTTGTCAATTCACTGCTCCCACACTTGAAATACCCCTTGCGACAAAAAAAGTTTTAGACTCAGAAAAAGGATATGCAGGCATCCCTACAACTAGAAGAGAATCGATATCAGAAGAAATATCCATCCATAGAGGAGTTGAAGGAGGATATGAAGAACCTAACATTTCAGCTAAACCAAAACATGGGTAAGGACAAAATAGAAGTCGTTTGGTGTACCACATGTAGGACAGAAGGACACCATAAGAATGAATTCGCAACATTCGTACAGTACATGGAAACATGACTACCAAAACCCTTTTCAACATGAGGATTATGGTGTAAAATCTGTAAGAAACAGGGGCATGATCCATACCACTGTCCAATGATGCAGAAATATCAGACAGTACCTAAGAGTTCATATTGAAACTTTTGCAAGTCAGTAGTCCATGATGACAAAGAGTGCAATACCATAGACCTGATGAGGGAAAGAACATCATATGCTTACAGGGTGTAGCCATAAATGATGACCAGGCAAGTTGAACCACAGTTTAACCAAGTACCAGCCCCATAAAACATTGCGCACCAGTAGTATAACATTGTGCAACATCAATATAATGTTACATAGCCGCAATACAATACCACGCAACCACACTATAATCTCGTGCAATATAACCACCCGCCCCAGTACAACGCACTACAAGGAGATCGAGCTGAATATAGAAGTGGAGGAAGACGAAAAGGAGGCTTTGGAAGTGGAATAGGATCGGTGGTATGCCACAAATGTCAAAAAACAGGACACTATGCAAGAGAATGTCCACTTCCACCCACGACGTGTATGTATTGTCATGCATCAGATCATGACACAGAATATTGTCCCACACTATTGGGGAAGATCCAGGAAAAGAGAAATCAGAACAATCAAAATGTTCAGTGGATTTCAATGGAAGCAAGGGATGACAGATGAAATATCAACATAGTTACGCATGGAGGAGCTAAGACAGGAAATGACGTAGCAATACAAGATCCAACACAACACCAATGGGTGAAGAAGAATGTCGAACCATAGAAGCAATTTGATGCGCAAAACGAAAATGAGATATTCAAGCAGGCCAGACAAGAATTATTGAAGCCATACATTGCATCAACGTCAACTACGCAACATACTTAGGAAGTACCAACGTACGAGATGCCTCCATTGTTGGATCACACTAATGAAGCACAACCCCTAGGACAATGTTGGCAGCCAATTCACATTTTTCATTACCTCATAAGCTGCCTACACCAATGTTTCACAAACATTGATTTTTTCGTCGCAAACTTCAAATGAACGATGATTTTATGCTTTGCGCCTTTCCGCACACCTACCTTCGCTAAGTCCTCATGAGTGTGAGCATGAAGATTTCTCCGTTTGAGGTCACATATCGATCATCATATGAACAGCCAATACCTTTTGTGCCATTATGAATATTGCGCTTATCTTTTGGTTTGGTTTTTACATGAGCGGCAATGTCCTTTGATCGGTTTGAATACTGCGATGAATTATATAACTCAGTTTTGTTGAAAACATTTAGCCTTTGG
>JZKD02S1590581.1:658296-673466 GCA_000966675.3 Picea glauca | reverse complement strand
TATTTAATTTCTGTTAGCTTTCTTTCTGTTTTATAAATATAAAAAGACAAAAATAGATCCTTGGCTGTCTTAGGGCAGCGAACACTTGAGTTTTGCAGGTTTTAATCAAATCTGTAATCTGTCCATATTGTATATTTGTGAATAAAGAATGATTGTAGCTGATAATTAAGTAGTTGATTTGAGTTATCATGATCATAGTTAGTATTTAGTAGATAGAATAGTTAGCATAGTTTATAGTTAGATTAGTATAGTTAGTTTTAGTTTGTTTTATTAGTTTCTAGTTTCCTTAGTTTAAATCATTTAGCTTAAATCACTTTCTCTTCGGTTTCCTTACGAGACCTTAGGGCAGCCAACGGAGCCGTTAAACTCGTCAGGGTGGTCCATACCAAACGGCTTGGGTTATTTAGACAACCCTGGACCGGTTCCACTCTCCCAGTTGACGGACGGTTAGTTTCGCCCGTCAACAGACAAGTAAGTACAATTAAGGATTTTCTATAATCCAGTATCAAATTACTAAATGATCCATCATATGTTAAATTGTTAAAAAATATGTTAGAAATATGTATCACAGAGGCAGAGGGAAAGCTAGAACAAAAAACAGTTAATCATCTGCATACAAGGTGGAGAACAAGTAGAGAATTCAAAATGAATGCCAACATTGGAGATTTCAACATGGGAGATATTATACTGGATTTAGGATCCAAAGTAAATGTGTTACCCAAGAATACATGGTAATGTATGGGAGAGCCCACTGTAGGATATTCACATGTTCAGCTGAAACTAGCAAATCAACACAAAGTTCTACCAATTGGAAGGCTAAAAGGGGTGACAGTAGATCTGGATGGAGTGTGCACTAAAGTCAATTTCAAGGTGATAGAGATAGTGGATGGCACGACACCTTATCTGGAATTGTTGGTCTTGGATTGGGCGTTTGACAGTCATTCCATAATCAACTTAAATACGAGAAAGATGACATTTAAGTCAGGAGAGTACAAAGTCACGGTGCCATTATATCCATCATAAGGGGAAAGGTTTGTATAACCCACTTTTTTATACCTAGAGGAAATTAACCAGTTGTACAGAACCACCGCGCAAGAAGAAGATTACGTGAATCCAACTACATATGGGATACTCAGTTGGAGAAGTATCATGTCATGCACGTTGAACTCAGATACAGGGTTGGATAATTTGAAGCAGAGGTTACATGAAGTCTCCATATGAATATGTGCAAGAATCTTCCGCGCAGTAAAATGGGTAGGTACAAAGATAAGAGAACCTCCCAGCTTCCATGGGTTGAATGACTTTGAAGCGTTCTTGACAAGATATGAAGATGAAGTGTTAGAAAATTAGAGGCTCTTATCTCTGTATATAGAACTCAAGGCAACACCTACAAGATGATGGGGTGCACACAAAGAAACAATCAAGGACTTGTACCAATGTAAGTGGTTACTACGCATCAGATTTGGCGAAGAACATGGAAGCAACCAACTGTATAAATATGACGAAAAAGGGACACCATCGAAACATTTGGAGAAGTGAAAAATACTATGGATAATGACACCACCAGAGGAATGGCCTCACCACTTTATTCACACATTAGAAGGGATTCCATCAAACTGGTATATAGACCAGGAATTGTGCAAAGGAACTACAAACATGATAGTATTACAACAAAATTTTACTATCACTTTCTCATTTGAACATGAGAACCCCATCATAGACTCAACACTCAAACAAATCATAAGGGTGATATTCATTAAAGAACCAGAAGTTGAACTTATGACAAACGATCAACAACAGAATAGACAAACAATAAAAGAACTATTTCCATGCTACCATGTGCAGTAAGAAGCACCAGATGAAGATGACCCACGCAACATTCATATATCATAAGTTGAAGGTGAAAGAGAAGTGGAAGGTCCACCTCTAGAATCAGAAGTATTTGTTGTGCCAATTAAGGTGAAGAAATTCAACATTGGGGCAGCTGAAAATCCCAAAATGGCCAGCATTGGAGACTACTGGGATGATAAAACAATAGAAAGCATAAAAAAGTTACTACGAATTAGAATTATTTGTTGTGCCGATTAAGGTGAATAAATTCAACATTGGGGCAGCTAAAAATCCCAAAATGGCCAGCATTGGAGACTACTAGGATGAGAAAACAATAGAAATCATAACAAAGTTACTACATGAGTACAATGATCTATTCCCAACAATGTTCATGGAAATGAAAGGCATATCAGGAGACCTAGGTGAAATGAAGATATCTCTCAGACCTGAGGCAAGACCCTATAGACTAAACCCAATATATAAGAAAAAAGTGAAAGCATAAATTGACAAGATGTTAGAGGATGGAATCATAGAACCACTAGAGGAATATGAATGGGTAAGCCCTATGGTAGTTTAGGAGAAGAATCAGGGAGAGATAAGGATATGTGTCAACCTGAGGAAGTTGAATGATGCTTTCCTACATGACCCTTTCTCTACCCTTTTCATAGACGAGGTGTTGGAGAATGTAGGAGTCCAGGAAGCCTAGTCATTTACCGATGGATTCTCAAGCTACCATCATATCAAGATAGCCCCTGAAGACAGGTACAAGACCACTTTTTCCATAAAATGGGGTTCCTACCAGTACACAATCATGCCTTTTAGATTGAAGAATGCACCAACAATATTTTCCAGAGTAGTCATAGCTGTATTCAAAGAATTCATCCACCAGTTTCTAGAGGTATATCTGGATGATTGGATAGTCTACAGCTATTGAAATACCATGTAGAGGTGTTGAGGATGATGTTAGAAAGAGGCAAGTAGTGTCAAATATCACTAAACATCAAGAATTTGATCTTTGGAACACCCTTTGGGATACTATTGGGCCACAGAGTGTGCAAACAAGGCTTGCTAGTGTATCTTGCCAAGACTACAGTAATTGTTAATCTACCACCACCAAAATTAGTACGTCAGTTAAGAGAAACATTGGGACACACAGGATACTACATGAAATTCATAAAAGGTTATGTGCAGATCACTGCGCCAATGGAGAAACTGTTGAAAAAAGATAACAAGTTTCAATGGAATGAGGGATGTCAACGAGGATTGGACACTCTAAAAGAGAAGATGGTAACTGCACCAATACTAGTATTCTCGGATTGGGAAAATACATTCCATGTGCATGTATATGCATCATCTATAACACTTGGAGCTATTCTGGCGCAACCAGGAACATGGGAATTGGCCCATCCTATAACATTTGCTAGCACAAAACTGTCAGAGTCAGAGAAGAATTACAATACCACAGAAAGAGAATGCCTAGATATGGTATATACACTTCAGAAGTTCAATCATTACTTACTGGGCAATCATTTCAAGATGTTTACTAATCATTCAGCTCTCAAATACCTAGTCAACAAGCCAATGTTGGGGGGGGAGAATTTGTAGATGGTTACTGTTGTTCCAAGAATTTTATTTTGAAGTGAAAGTCAAACCGAGGAAGTTAAATGCAGGACCTGATCACCTATCTGTAAGTTTTAAACCTTTGAAGTAAATCAATTCATATAGATTCTTAAGCAAAACAAAAATTAATCAATGGCTCATACACATATTACACAGAGATTTACACTGGAAACCCTTCACCAGGAGAAAACCAGCCTTTCTTTGGTGCCACACCTTTCAAATCTTCATTATATTAATTTCACCATTCACCATACAATATATACAATGTTTTAGGTATTTCATAGATACCAAAACCCTAATCACTTATTCCGAGATTAATTTAGAAAATCGCTAAAAATAACAAAAACCACCCCAAATTTTTTTTTGGGTGTTGCCCCAGAGCCGAACTCTATGTGTAACCAAAGGGGGCCATACCTGGCCCCCCTTGGGACCTCCTTAGGAAAGAAATTGGAGCACATGACACAAAGAGCGAAGGAAGTTGGGATCGTCAGATGCATTTGTCGAATTTGACGCACCCACACACACACATGCAAAAAATATAACACATACCCAACACTATCAAGGATCACCAATGGAGAGGAACCTACAAATCTAGAGGACAACTTCCCTGATGCACAATTATTTTCAGTCCAAGTAGATGATGAATATTTTGATGACATCATTCAATACTTTAGTACATGGACTGTGCCACAAGAATTCAACACTGCACAGAAGAAAAATCTTATAGTCAGAACTGCAGACTATCAATTGATTGCAGGAAATTTATACAAGATGGGTGTATAAAGAATATTGAGAATATGTGTACTAGAACATGAAATACCTAGGATTTTAGAAGAGGCCCATGAGGGAACAACATGAGGAAATTATGCAGGAAAAGATACCATGTAGAAGGTATTGCACGCAGGACTATGGTGGCCGACTGTTCACATATATTCAAAGGAATACTACCAGAGATGTGATGTATGTCGGAGGGTTGGTAAACCTAATAGACGGGATGAGATGCCCCTAAGGCCACAAGTAACCTTATAGATATTCGACAAATGGGAAATAGACTTTGTGGGACCAATTAACCCACCAATAAAGAGGTTAGGAGAAAGGTATATTCTTACTGCAACATAGTACTTAACAAGATGGGAGGAAGCAACGCCAGTAAAATATTGCAACATAGAGACAATTACACACTTCTTGTTTGAGAAAGTGATCACCAGATTTGGTTGCCCAAGGATTTTTATGAGTGACCAAGGCACTCACTTCATTAACAACACTATTAAGGCTATGACTAAGGAGTTTGAAGTCTATCATCAAAAGAGTACACCATATCATCCTCAAGCAAATGGAATAGTGGAAGCCTTTAATAAGATCTTAGAGAATGCATTGACAAAGATCTACAATATCAACAAGGACGATTGGGACTTGAAGATACCAACAGTATTGTGGGCCTACGGGACTACATGTAAAAAGATAACATGGAAGACATCATTTAGATTGGTGTATGGACAAGAAGTAGTGGTGCTATTAGAATTTTTGGTACATGGTCTGCGCATAGCAGCAATTACTCATATGACAGAGCGAGGTGTAGTACAAGAAATGCTAAGTCAGTTGATGCTCATGGAAGAAGATAGCATTCTAGCAGGGTTTCACCAAGAGGTAAAAAAATCAAGGGATAAAGCTTGACATGATAGACATATCAAAAGGAAAAGTTTCAAGGAGGGAGATCTATTTTTGGTGTACGATAGTAAATCCCTTCAGCACCCAGGAAAACTCAGAATGCATTGGTTGGGACCATATGAAGTAAATACTGTTGCAGATGGGGGAGCTATATAGTTGAAGGATTTGGGAGGAACAAAACTCAGAGGAATGATCAATGGAATTCAACTGTAACTATATAGGGACAATTGACCTCCTAGCACTTAAAAAAAAAAATTGTTTCAGACAACAAAGGACTGCGCACAACAACAAGGGGGTTACTGTTCCAGACACCAGAAGACAACACACAGCTAAAATAGAGTTAGCATGACAAAAATAAAAATGTCCACGCACACCAGTGAAACAACATACTGCGCACTTGGAAATCCTAGCGCACCGGAAAAAGGATCAACAGTCAGAAAAAGGAAAAAATTGGAAAAATGGTGGTTACGAAAAACAAGCGCCAATTGGTGGCATCTGTCAAAATTGAATGACAAGAAATTTCAAAGAGATGTCACATTAATCGCGCCAATTGGCGACGTCAAGGGAATTGAATTTCACGTACACGGGAAGCACCAATTCATTTAAACCACAGCTCAGGTAACTTCTCCGAGAAATTTTATGCCACTTGTTATATAAGGAAGGCATGCGGGTAATGGAAGGTTTATTATGAAATTGTGAAGGCGCGGAGTGAGAGAGTATACATAGCAAAGAGAGAGTTATCAAGAGATACAGAGAGAACTAGCTCAACATAAATCCATCTTAACCACCATCACACCACCCAAGATAGGTGCGTCGAGCCAGGCCTGCAGAAGACCTTGAAGCTATCACAAAGCACCACAATAGCCACAGGGAGCATAAAAGGAACCCGCACAGACTGTTGAATTCATCAACTTGGATGAAATTCCCTCACCCAATATAGAACCAGCGAGCCCCACACCCGTGGTGGAGGAAACCCAACAAACAACAATAGTTGGCATGGACATTGATATGTCGAAAATGGAACAGGGCCAGCAAGCCAAGGATGCAGGAAATCCTTCACACCCTGAACAAGCTGAAGAGGCCCCAAGGGTAAATGGGACAGTCCCAAACCAAACAGAAGTGACCATGCCAAGACGGTCACACACCACAACACTGGAGAAACAACAGGAGGGGATAGTAGAAGATGTTACTGGCCGACTAGAGGCATATGTTCATGACAGAACAATGGAGGTTGGAACCTCGAGTCAACCACCATAGAGAAAGGGAAAACATCCCATAGCAAGATCATCGCGCAGATAGGCTACAACAACCATAGTCTTGTCAAGCATTCCGGAAGGGGTGTAGGCCATGCCTAACCTTCTAGGGTGTATGGAAACAATACACTACTCGGACCATGATGTGGCTAACGTGGACAAGTTCCCTGAATTTGCAAGGAATTTCTACCTTGATAGCGTTGGTGCAGGACTCTTCGATGATCCAATTTTTCAACCAAAACAGTGGGCAATTGGATTGGACAACACCGAGATTCTAAACCTGTTGGATATCCCACATTTTGGAAGGGGCCGTGATGCAAACAACTGCATTAAGAAGCTGATGGCAGTCACCCACGGAGGGTATTTATGGGTGGAAGATCCTCTCTCCATAGACGTAGAGTTCATTTCTTATATTACAGTGTTGCTATCTCAGGGGGGGGATCATGCGTAGTACCTTGACGAAAAGACAAAGGATAAGGCACTAGCGGAGGAGATGAAGAAGACATGTGGCATAGAGAGAGGGTCATGCAGAATCATCATCAAGTGCATCAATGATGCAACAACAAGGTTGGACACCAAACTCATGGCGTGAAAGTTGCTTAGGAAGTGTCGCAAGGAGGAAGTCCTTGCTGGGGTCATCATGACTGCAACATAGTGCGCAGAGGGCACTATGCTCAGCTGGGCCCCATACTTATTAAACCTATTCCTTGAGGATTGCAGAGACATGAAGGATCCAGGGACAGAGTTTCACTACTCTAGGCTACTCATCTTGATCGCCCTGATCAAATGGAGGGAGCCACAATACACATACTTTTGCGAGCGGACTATTCGTTTCCTCACAATGTGGTACAAATCGTTGGGGAGCACTTCAAACCCCAAAACCAGGAGTAAAAATGCAAGTATGTTCGTGGGGTATTACACCAACCTCCAAGAAAGCATTGCCAACACTTGGAAAATCACTCTAGAGGTGGTCACGCAATACTGAGGCATTTCCAACTTCAAATATACCAAGAAAATTGTATGGATCCAATCACGAAGGGATCCCAAGAAGGAATGACTACAATTGCGCTACTGTGTCAAGGAAGAAGACATAGAGATGGCCATCAAGGATTGGAAAGATGACTAGAGAATTCTAGTTTTGACTCAAGAGATGCCCACAGGTAAGTAGGATGATGCAGGGCAAGATCAAACACCTGTCAAGGATAAATATGTGTTCAAGAAGCCAAATCCAAGTCAGAATCCAATACATCAAAAGAAGGGGGGTGTGCCAAAGAATGGTACTCAAGATGGGAAAAAGGACACCACCCAACAACCAAAAGAACAGGAAAAAGGTGTTGAGACAACACAAGAAACCACATCAAGTGATACCCAATAGGAACAAGACTAGACCAAGAGGCCAATCATACACACTGGGGGTGCATGCAGAAAGGACAAGGCACACAAGTAGCTACCAGAGTATACAATCACTTTGGATGACTCAGATCTTGTGGCCCAAAGAGTCAAAGACCAAGGAGTTGAGGGGTTTTAAGAATCCCAACACCAAAGGGACTGAATTTAGGATGAAATGTTCAATATAAGGCAGGTCCTAGAGCATATCAGAGAAGCATAGGGGGTGGACGGAGGAATAGTGTCATTCCCCGCAACATCAGAAGGACAAACCAAGGCTGTGCCGAGTGATAATGAGATGATCCAGACGATAGCACAAGCGAGTAAAACCTTCCACATTACACCCAGCATGCTACACATAGATGAGATTGTAGGCCAGACACCTTTTAAAGATCTGGCGTAGATATAGTTAGTAATGTGGTGGATACCAACCAAGGCATTATACAGACTGCAAGTCAGTGTCGCACAGGAGGTGCAGTCGCGTGCACAAACAAACGCAACAGAGTTGCAACACACAAAGGAAAACAAAGAGGAGTTGGATTTGGTTCTCGAGCAATTCAATATCGATACCAAAGATGAGAAATATCGCATGGATAGGCTCGAGTAGGGAGTGGTTGTAGCCTATGACAAAGTTCCAAAAAGAACGCAAATAGAAGAGCCCACGACAACGCAAAAAATTGGTCAGATTGTGAAACAATTGATCAATACATGCAGGAGATCGAGAACCTTTGGGAATAACTCATTCCTACCACTCCCTTGGAGGTAAAGGAACAAAGGAAGCAGGAAGAAGCCAGACAGATGGATGAAATGGAATGACAAGTGAGCACAGTTGTTGACTTGTTTGATATGGCAACGCAGCTATGGAAAAAGTTAGAGGAAGATCAACATTTCCAACATTGGGACCAAGAAGAGGAAAAGATAAGCGTAGCCATCCAAGACCTCAAGCATAGGAAAAAAACGATGAATATTACTGAGCACCTCAAAGGGATGTAAGACATGAAGAAAATGAAAGCAGATCTAGAAGTTGCATAGATGCAAAAGAAGGACCGACAAGCTCAAATGGAACCTCTCCAAGAGATAGCAACAGAGGTCATTGCACAAGCAAAGGAGGAAAAGTAGAACATGGTAGAAATACAGGAAGAGTGCATAGAAATGATCACTGAGGAGATCACAGTGCAAGTGTTATATGCTCTCAAAGAAAAAATTGTGCAGGCTCAAACACAAGGAAGGGAACTCACAGACAGGTTCCACACTCTAACAGGAGCTATTGAGAAAGTGTGCAAATCATAGGTGGCTTGGGATGAGCCACATGTTAGTTTTGGGAGCATGTTGGACGCAGACCCAATCTAGGGAAAATGATATTTTTAGGGAGAGAAGCACGAAGGGAAGAGAGGATAACTGGAAGGAAAAGTAGCACGTGCGAGAGAAGCATGCGAGGCACCCATGCAAGGGAGACCTAATGAAATTAGGTTTAGGGTTTTTCCAATGTATTATAATGGTTGATGAGCCAAGAATATATATAAGTAGTACGTAGGAGGTCTAAAGGGGAGAACAGACCGAGAGAGAGCGAAGGACAGAGGGATATTATGAAAGTTGTAAGGTTTGTAAGAACTGTACTATTTCATAAGATGGTGAGCTAGAGAATAAGTGAGAAAATTGATCCTGAGGGTTAGATCATAGGTTGAGGAGCATGGTGCGATCTAGTGAGCCTCACAGGGATCGGGAAGCCTATTGAGATTGTTAGATCCAAGACTGTAACCACGTGTGGTGTGACATATTGTTGAGACATAATAAAGAGCTTAAGATCTAGATCTTTGTGGATGTAACCCAGGAGGGGGTGAACCATGGTAAAACTTGTCTTGTGTGATTGAGTGTATGCATCTATATTGTTGTTAAGAATTAAATGCTAGATGAATAAATGAAGGAACCAATTAGATCTGTTACTCCACATGCATGAATAAGAATGATTTTTTTAATCAAGAGGTTAGACTAAATAAATAAATATCACAAGGTACCACCACAATTATCCACTCATTCCCATGCTGCAAGCACTTGAGTATTTCAGCCACCCATAGAGCTATCTTGGGTGAGACTGTGCAGTACACCCTGTGTACTGTGTTGCCTTCTGGTTTACCAGGCGGGCCGATAGTTTTAGAGGGATTTTGTTGGAAGCTTGTTAAGTCTGAACCTGGGTCAACCTATGACAGTAAGGTAAGATCGAAGTAAGTAACTGATAAAGTAGACTAATAAAATAATAGGGGTGAGTAATATCCCTCTAGTTCTAGTTCACACCAATACATCCATTTTAACACACCCATGGTTGGGTGTACAAATTTTCGTTCTCCTTACTTAATCAAATCCTCTATCCATGGTCTCTAATTTGGAGATCGGGGCCTAACCCCTTTTTCTTCAGCGACCATCACATATGACCACATGCTATGACCGCACGCCAAGGCCACAGGCACCTATTCTGGCACTTCAGAAGTTCGAGCTTCGGGTGTTTTTGATTCATCATACACCAATTCCTATGAACTCCAAAGTGGTGAAGTTTCGAACTGGCAAGAAGAGATAAATGGTCCCTACTCTCACTCAAGATCAATGACCCTCAATGACTTCGAGCCTCAAGGCTTCGGCAAAATTCGAAGCACCTCCTCGCAAAACCTTCAGAGTACTAATCCTCTGAAGTGCACCATACAATGCTGCGTGTCCTTGGGGATTTTGACGATACTGATTCACTTCTAGAATTCGACATTCGGGAGTCTGGGATGCTCACACAACCTTTCCTCCCAAAGTACTCTGTACCCAAATTTCTAGATCAAGTGCCACACGTCTGTTGTAAATCGATAGCTTAGTTTTATTTCAGGACTTCGGTGTTCATGAGTTTCTACCTCTCTACACTCACTTTCTCCCGAAATTCTTTCACCCGAAGCTAGCGATCTATCGACGTGTGTCTCCAATGAATCGACGACTACAAATCACTTCAGATATTCGGGCTTCGAGAGATTTGAATACTCCAACGCCTTTCTCCTCCGAATTACTCTGTACCTGTAGTTATGGATCAAGTGCCACGAGTCTTTCCCGATCAACGACTGTGACCCCACTTTGCTTCGAAGTGGCTATCTCTCGAAATGGAAGATCTGTTGAAGATCTAGAATTCAGGAGTTCTTGTTCAACATATCCCCTTTTCTTTCGGAGTGATTTCACCCGAAGTCGATGATTTGTCGATGCACGTCTCCCCCAGATCAACAACTACAAATCATTTTGGCTCTCTGAGCTTCAGGAGGTTCAACCCTTCCACACTCTCTCTCTCCTTGAGTTATTACATGCAAAGTCGATGATCTGTCGACATGTGTCCTTTCTCTAAGATCGACAGTATCGAAGGACTCTGTTACTCCGCGGATTTCCAAAGGAACTCATGACCATCCACCTGACAACTGTTATAGTTCTGACGACCATGATCTGACTAATACCAATGTGTTCAACGATCGACGGTTCACAGTGATTGAGGGGCCCCAATGTGTGTACTATTTATCAGAGATCTCAACCTCCACAATCTGGAAATTATTCACCCAACACGGTCTAACCGGAGTCGTTGATCTTCCAACACAATGATATCAACGATGTTGGTGAATTGCAGGCCACGAACTAGCGCACCCACTAATTTCACCTTCGGGCTCCGCAATGATTCCCCACCATCGATATTTGTTCATAGATCGACGGTTCACATTCATTGCGAGGTCCAACCTCCACAATCTGGGAAGTGCTCGCTCGACTCTAGTCTAATCCTAGTCGTTGATATTCCATTCCCAACAAGATAAATGACGTTGGTTGATTGCGGGCCGTGAAATAACATGTCTGCTAATTTCACCTTCGCGCTCTGCAATGATTCCCAACCATCTATTTAATTGAGCGGCTGATGTTTGATTCGTTAACTCCAATGGTATCTAAGTCAATCTGACGACCGGGATGGCTTCTCCTCCCGTTAAACGGTTCGCATCCATCTCTGTTCCCATATTCTTAAGTCGTCTACAGTTCTTGTTAGTACGGTATTTTAGGTAACTTGACTATCGTGAAATTTGATATCTCCGATATTTGAGGTCTCGAGGTTCCGAAACCTTCATGAGATAACTCCTTTAGCATAGGGTTCCTAGACCCAGGTCACATGGACCTTCAGATGGCTCTTGGGCTATTAATCCTACTCTTATTCGGGTTTTTTGTTAGGGACTTAGGTGCGAATTCAAAGTCTCTTATACTATTGGTCTGAAGGGAATTCCTCCCTAACTTGCATAACTTCAAGTTCTAAAACAGGGCAAGGTAAACTCATGAGGTTACCAAAATGGTAGTAGAGCCAAGAGGTTTTCTCTGACTCTGGAACTGTGATGAAATTCCCTGGGGAAATGCCTTCGAGGAATTAAATTGGCGCATATGGACAATAAATCAGAAGCCTAAGTTCTCAAGGGAACAAACTCATACTCATAAATTAACCATTTCAATACAAAAACCATTTATAGACACATAAATACACACATGCATTCATTATATCCAATTCAAATCACAAGGCATGGAAACACTTATTATAACCATAAGGCATGATGCGACTATTGAAAGGGGTGCTCGTTTCCACCCAACCATAGGATCAATCACTCCTAATGGATTTACCACTGGCCACCCCCAATCTTAGACCACGATGCTTTGATATTCAATCTCTTTCTTCAAACTCAACAGAAGTTAGGGACGAATATTACTCTCCTTCTCCTGACTCAGTCTCTATTTTTCTGCGATCAGAACTCACTTTCCTATTTCAATCCTTCCTTGGACCCGAGAACTTCGACTCTCGTCTCTACACTCTTCGCAGGTCCTCCTTCGCCCACTACACTTCCTTTATTTCCTTCCTCGACAAGATTGCATGTGGATTGAATTCCCAGTCCGTGGTTAGTTCTGGAAGCCTTACAGATGGGCGATTTGTCGTTGTTGGATAAATCGATAAATGTGGACATAAACTAATCTCCCTAGATCCACCTATATCTAGAACAAAACAAGACAGGACATGGCACTTTCCCTAAGCTTTAATCATCGAATTTACTACCAAAGAAGAGATAAGTGACATACCTTTGAATATTGCTTCCTTATATCTTTGTTGTCCTTTCTCCACTCCGGTGGCCTTGTGATATTGGGTCTGGAATGAAACAAACCAACCAAAGTGAAAGAAACAATAATAGATTCAATGAAAACCTAAACATGTGATCAAGGAGTCATGTAATGAAATGAGAATAATTTTATTGGAAAGAAACATGCCATTGTATTATATAATATGGAAGAAAGATACAACCAGATGCCTTGATGTTGTCAGGTTCTTTCCAACAGCTCCTTGCTTCCCACACACTTCTTGCTCCAATGGATTATGAGATTGTGTGTTTGATAGCTACTCACAATCTATCTTGACAAATCAAAGCTCAAAGCCAACTCAAAATAAATCTAAATTTCCCAAGATCAATCCAACTAACTTTCTCCATGAGAGCTCCTCTCCTTTTATAAGTTGAAGAGGATAAGATGAGGAGGTTAGGATGATCCCACCAAATCATGAAAGTAAGTAAGATCCAAACCATTCACAGGCCACCTCACCATAGAATCTTCTCCTTCTATATGCATCGAGAAGACGCTCATTTTTCCCAAGAAACAAAGGCCACCGCACCCTAGCTATAGTGCAGCCTGCGGAAACTCTGCAACCTCACTATAGTGCAACCTGTGGAAATCAAGCATTTCCACACCCTGTGTATATAGCAGCTACAGAAATCCTCCTTAATAGGGTTTTTACAAAGGAAAATACAACTTCTTCTCTCAGGGAAAGTTCTTCTCCTTTATTTCTTTAGGAATTCAGGCCGCTAACCCCTCTGAAGGCAACATATAGGTTTACATCATTAACGGTCATAAGGGTGATGAAAATAATGTGTAACACTGCCCCATCCCCTTATTAACTCTTGAGGTGGTCTTCCCACCTACCAGCATGAATGTAATTCATTCCTAGGTCAGAGGGTTGTTCTGATCCTGAGCAATTAAATCCAGCAAGGTACTAGTTCGGTGGAGGTTAACACAACCATTCCTAGTCCCCTCCACCACCTTTTCATAGCATTTTTGGTCTCTCTTAGCACACCCCCTTTCCAGTAGACATGAAACACATATCCATTTTCTATTAAAATAACATAATTTACATTCATCGAAATTTTATACAAAGGTCCATTAAATCAAACATTCACACCTTTGAGTTTTCCATAGTTCCTTGGCCAATATAGTTATAATTACAAACTGGGGGAAACATGGTGTCACATCCACTAAAGTTTTTAAGTAGCATAATCCCTTCTCATGATTTGATTTAGAAAGTAGAATCCTCCACTGTTGAGGTCTCGGATCAGGTCATGAGGAAGTAAGTAGTTTTCTTTGCTTCCTATCCAAGGATCTTTCCCTATGAAGACTTGAGACCCATTCCCTATTCTCCAAATAATCCACTTACCAATAAGAGGGAAATCATTTTTTATGGATTTCCAAATGATGGATCCATTTTACACCTTCTTTATTGGTTTCCTTATCCACTCCACTATAGATTCTTGAGGAAAATATTTAGCCTTTGTGACTTGAGCCTAGAGTCTCTCTCCATGTATTGATCTCCATACATTTTTTGTTGCCAGATATTTTGAGAATAGAAATATTTTATTTATCCCCTCAAGGATTTTGAGGTGTCTAGTTCCCTCCAAGAGGCTAACACCATAGGATTTTTATCATGATTTTTGTCCCATAGGAATTGGTAAGAAAGATGTTGGATTTTTCTCAAATTTCCCTTTGGGATCCAATCCGAGGATGTCCAATACACTGGAATGGCTTCTAAAACAACATTAACTAAAACCAATTGTTATCACTGAAATTTCATCCGCACACGCCGACAAGAACTCCGCATCATCAAAACAGGACTGGAGTCATTCATGGCACAGGATTAATTCCACAGCATTGCAAAAGGGTCAAAAAACTATACAAATGACCAAAAATTTGAAAGGCGCTTTACATCATCTGGGTGCGCGCGCGTATGCACGTAACAGAAAAGTACAAAGCGCGCATATGTTCACAAGGCACGGATGTTGGGCAAAAAACCCGCGCGTCTGCTAAATGACGCATTTATTGAAATTGGTCGGCCTCCCAACCACTAATGGATCAGCTCCCAAGTCGATTTGACACCAAATCCGAACTCAATCCTCATGGTGGGCTGGTCAAAGACCTAATTGTGCCCTAAAGATCCCCTTTTCACATTATAAAGAGGTTACATAATGATCCAATGCTTGGCTATAAAAAGCCATGAATGACCACCATTTTCTCAAGGAATTCTTCATACTGTTATGCTGCTGAGATTGCTAAGGACCCATTCTT
>JZKD02S1590581.1:605343-653060 GCA_000966675.3 Picea glauca | reverse complement strand
TCAAGGAATTCTTCATACTGTTATGCTGCTGAGATTGCTAAGGACCCATTCTTTGGCAATAAACATTACAAGCTGCATTTCATAGAGCTATTCACCCCTCTCTTTAGTGAATAAGCTTGGAGTTCTTTCACCCACATTTTCATCTTTTCATTGTAAAGGAGAGAAAGATTTGAGGGCCTCAAGAGCCTTCCATTGGGGAAAGAAGGGACCCAAGTCCCCTTTCTTCATTGTGCCTCTGGATTTCATCAATAGATCAGCTTATACATTGGTGATATTGGTCCATTTGTTTTTATTTTTCATTTTCTTCATATGCTCATAAGTTTTTATTAGTTTTAGTTTAATTCTTGTTAATAGCTTTGTTGTTTCTCTTTCTAACCTTTCCTTTCACAGCTGTCATGCCTAGCAGAGCCCAACTGGGCATGTAAGCACTCTTAATTTTCTCACCTAGTGACGAATTGGGTGCAAACACCAATCGTGTTTCCCTTGATAACCACTTATTGGAACAAGCATTGAATTTCCTTTCCATTTTATCAAGAATCCATAACCAATCATTCTTCCGACAATAATTGGCTTTGAACATGAAGCCCAAACATTTTAAATCTAGGCCCAAGTCCTTATCTTGTAGGGAGAGATTTTGTGAGATAATATTTTTTCTTATTCAGAGAGTCTCCAAGTGTAAAGGGAGGATTTCCCTTTATTCATGAGCATTCCTATGGCTTTACAAAATATGTTAAGTTCTTCTAAATGCTACACATAGAAAATATCCCCTTCATAAAATATTAGAATATTGTCTATAAATAAGAAGTGAGAGATAGAGCATGTTGGGATTATAAAAATACCTTTTAAGTGACCACCCACCAAGGCTTCCTTCAGTAGTCTAATTAGATCCTCCGCAACCAAAAGGAAGAGAAGCGGTGAAAGAGGGAAGCCATGTCTAATTCCTCTTTCTACTTTAAAAAGAGTGTTGTGGATCCATTTATGAGTAAATCGAATGAGTGTTATGGAACAAAATTTCTCAGGGACCTTAGCCTAGTAATCCTAAATAGAAAGAGGTAGACTTCTATCGTCTTCCTAGATCTAAGTAAATTTCCCCCTTTTTACCAAAGAAGGAGGTTTGAGCATACCTTGGATTGGTGGTTGTCCTCACATGTCCCTACTATTGCAACTCCTGATATCCATCTCTAACTTCTGCAATCTTCTTTCTGCACACAAAGATACAAGAAACTACCTATCCACTATCCTTCTAGTGTTAGGAGAAATCAAATAAATATATATACCTTGATCTATTATTCATAAAATCATATCAAATTCATTCATGAGTAAAAAAAAAATAAAACAAAGGAAAATAGATGATCTATTTATAATCAGGAAGAAATTACAACATATCCATACCTTGGGTGTTGATGTCTTCCTCCTTTGGCTCCTTGATCCTTGTTTTTCCCTTCAGCTTCTTGGTTAGGATAGGCTCACTGAATTCTGGCTGTGATGGATAGGACAAGCACCTCTGCACATAGGAAACATAACATTGCTCTTGATTCCTCTCACTTCTTTCCCAAGACTTTCCTTTGTTATATAAATCTTTGGAGGAAGCTTGGGAGAGCTTCTATATATTCTAGAGACCACTAGAGACTCGAATATTGTTAGTTCCTAGGTCCTTGAAATGAATATATGACTTATTCCTTGCCTATATCCTCGTAACTCCCTGAATCTAGAAGTTTCATGGGTCATCGCTTGTTGAAAAATCCTATCATGTGAGATTCATCACTTGTTGTTTCCTATGTGTCCAACGATAATATAAAAAAAGGGCTCAAATCTTAGGCAAAATGTGTATTTTTTTCTCATATGCTCTTATGGATTCTCTTCTGGCATGTAGGGTGGAAATTAAGGCTATAACATATTCCCCCTAATGTGCAAGGCCAGGAAAGGAATGGATGGACAAGATACATTACAATAAAGTAATGTCCATATGAGGTAGTGTGAGGAGAGAGAAAAGGAAGTTTGGAAGCCAAAGGAGTCTTGCAATCAAACACTAAATATGAGAGTATAAATAGACCATCCCCTAAATAGACATACTTAGAATTTGAAGAGCATGGCCGCAAAACCATACATTGCAGATTCATGAAATGAAATATGATAATATGGCCACAAAAGAATACATAGTGGATCCATGTCATCAATAGGACCATAGACATGAGACAATACAATGTGGATCTATGTCATGAACTAAATCATAGCCACCAAAAAATAGAATGTGGATCCATGAAACAACATATAGATATTAGGAACACAAGGAGAACTGAGGAGAGTGCCCCAAAATTATTCAATGTACTCATATACAAGTGTTATACTCAATCACAACTTGGGAGGGGTGATTTGAATGAAGTATGTGGCCCCAAACCCTGATGGTATGAATCTACATAATGTGAATAGATGAGTTGATGTCGAGCATGGTAGAAACTGTCTTATTACTGGTCATTGATGTATATTGTTAACATACATGAGAGACATGTCGATGATGAATATGGACCTCAAGGTAATTAGTAAAATATAAGAAGTGTGAATAGATGAGTTGGTGTCAAACACTCATAGAATCAATCAATCATGGGTCAATGATGTAAACCAATTGTCGATCACGAGGAGGCATGCCACTAAGGACTGCAAGCTCCAAGGTACTAGATAGTTTCTAAATCCCTCTCCTATATGATGAGATGAAGTCAATAGGAATATATCTACCGAAGGAGGTCATTGATGTATCCCCCATCAATTGACATGAAACATACATGGAGAGATGATGTGAAGAGAGAGTATCACAAAGTACAACTAACACAAGGATGACCGACTTAGAAATTTAACAAAACAATATATGGTCGACTCAAGTTTAAAATTCCCTTGAACATACAACATGACACAATGGTGACTTGGAAGAAAGACACAAGAGATAGACGAATATAGTGCAACAATGCAGGAGGCATAGAAGCACTCTCCATAATGACCATAAGAGTAACCATTCAAAGGAGTATCTCTGAATCATATTACTAGGAGGACTCCTAAGAAATATAAAACCCAACTATATGATTAGGACTAAAATAGGTTCCATGTTCAAGAGCGACTTTACTAACGTTTCCATTCTGATAATAGACCAATGGTGAAACCTCACCCTCTTTTTTTTTTTTGGGGGGGGGGTATTTTTTTCCCCCTTAATGGTTTAATGAGCGTGAAAGAGGAATAAAAGTATGCTCGGTCTCCTTGATGGTTTAATGAGATTGAAATAATGATGCAAGTATGCTTGTTTATGTATTTTTCATTCATTTTAACAAGCCCAAAAAAGAGTGAAAAGGATACTTGTGATGTGTCTTTTATGTGACCTTTAACAAGTTTGAAAAAGAGATAAAAGTGTACTCGTCAGGAGAGAATGAGTGGCTTAACAAAATGCTCCTATGTTCCAAGAACATGGAACTGACCTAAGAAAAATGAATGCAAATGGTACTGGTAAGTGATATCCTCTTAGCAGTTGTTCTCTCCCTGGGTAGGTGGATGAAAAATGGAGGCTAAATAATGCAAGAGGTGGATGGTCTAGGCTATTGCAATAGCGATAAGCGAGATATGGGAAAACAATAGTGAAATGACAAGAGGAATGACACAAGAAACAAACTCATGGGTGACCTTTAAACAATGATGGAATGTTCGAGAACCCCCACGAGATATGGCTAGAATATAGACAAAGAGAGGAAAATTAGGCTCAATCTTCAAGTCATGGCAGGCTAAAGGAGGGCTCCCGGGCCTATAGAAAAAATGTATCATGGGAAACAAATGGAAATATGGGTGCTAACTAGGGAATCCATGAAGGGTAGGCACTACCAACCCATTTACAACGTGCAAAAGGAGTTGCTAATGTTGTAAACAGTCGAGATCGAACCTAAGGCATGTGATGACAAAATGAATGGTTAATAATGAAAATTGTGGATGCAGGGAAAAACCTATAACTATATGCTAGTTTGGTAACACGTACCTCATGTTCAATGGAATTTTCCATCTTTGTAAAAAATCCCTGTAATTCTGTCAGCACATGTAAACTAGATTTTGGGGGTCAAAATGCATAGTGAAATCTCAAACAAAAAAATATTTTTGGATTTTTTGGATATGATAAAATCACTCACACCACACACCTATGTAAAAGGAACTACACATTCAGATGGTTTACACAAAGTAGATCCCATTGGAAGGTGCATGCCAAGGATCATTTTCATAATTAGTGAACTCATGGGCCAATGTCGACATCATATGGCTTACCATGCTGGGACCATGCCACATAGGAATGAATTTATGCATATGAAGATACTCATTGTGAGTAGTCTTGTGAGCTAGGGAAGCAAGAAATGTGAATCTTATATGGAAGGGGTAGGAGATAATTCAAAGATAAGTTTTGAAAAAGATAATGGGGTTGGAAAAGGTTCAAGGCTCATAGGTCTACTGGATTCCTAAATAAATTCCCTCGGTCTTGGGTCACAAGTCATCATGCTAACTCTTATCAGTTCCAAATTAGGGAGGAGGCATTCTTGATGATTCTCATCTTCCCTATTCTTGTCTATGGAAGCCATGAATTCCAAGATGGCCTCATCTAAAGGAAAGTCAATATCTAGGAAATCATGTGAACACAGAGAGTCAACAACCCATATGGGTGGAGAAAGTAGATCACACTCCATGTAAGGATAGATTTGTTTACTAGTATCAATTGATGCTAATGGTATTTATGGATTGACAATATCAATCGTGGTGCATGACATGGATGCTCCATATGAATCAACATCCTCAGGATGAGGTATTGCCAAAGGATCAAAAGGTCCAAGGGATCCACTGGCAAATTATGAAATTATGTTGATCGGAGAAATATGTACAGTAGGATATGGTATGGAAAGGAGAAAAAATACCATCAGTGAAGGATCTTTGAACATCCCTGCACCAACGTTCATGAAAGACTATTGAGTATCACTGACAATGGGTATGTTTGACTGCGCATTGGATCCAAGTTTGGGGATGCAGAGCACAAGTTGAATGATTTTCACTATTTTCCCTTGGTAAGGGAAGCATAGGACCCTAAATAATGACGAGACAAATACATTCATATCATAGAACCAATTAGGTCCGAGTAACAGATTGTACTCAAGATGTGTGTCGACAACCTCCACATCAATAGAGACATTCTTACCACCTAACTCTATGGGTAAGGTGGTTATTGTTCCATGGGGTTGGAACATGTGTTTGTCGAATGATTTTAACCATGTCACGTATGTATTGAGCTTATGAGATCCAAGGGCCTTCAAACAAGAAATGGACACGATGCAAGTCGAGGCTTCTTCATCCACCACTATCTGATAGATGTGTTTTCCCAACAATCACACTATGATATGGAAAGTGACTTGATGGGAGATCCTATGAGTAAACTAAGAAGAATCAAAGGTCATTAAACTCGACTCCAAGGTATCAAACACACCTATGGCATACTACAAGGATTTCCACTTCATTAAGCAACTTTAGAGGACTTCAAGTGTAGACATGGCACAAGGTGCCTAGGCCAAGTCTTCCACAATACTATAGTTGTGGGTGGCTTGTGTGTTTGGATTATGGGTCATGCATCAAAGAATGCCCTTCGGGGGGTAAATAAGTGCATCAAAATATGGCTTCTCTATCTAGAGAGGGCCATGAGGCAGGGATGAAGTTATTTCTTCTGGCACAACATGAGAAGGCTCGGGAATGTCATAGTTCTTGAATCGCATTTGCAAATTGAATATTTGGTCACACATAAAAATGAAATCATTCAAGGAAGAACCATCATGATGAGGGGTACCTTCCATGCCCCCTTGTAGAGGGTAAGGATTTGTGGCAACCATGTTTTGTGGTTGAGGAGGGAAAGGATGGGTTAAGACAATAGGTTGTTGGGGGGTCCATTGTTATGCCAAAATTATATGGACCTCATCCTTTCGAGGACACTGGTGAGTAGGGTTGTCATCCCTACAAATCATACATGGAAACCAACTCTTCTTCTTCTCTTTAGTGCCCCCCTCTTGGGTGTTTTGGGTGGAGGCAGTCCCTTTCTTTGTATTGGAATTTTTCCTTTTGTTCCTTTTCTTCTTACCTCTAGGTTGCTAAAGACTCTTTGGTTGTGTGGATTGAATAAAATTCACCTCAAAGGTATAAGTAGGGATTGTAGCAGTTTGAGCACCAGTACCAGAAGTTGATGGGTGTGACTCAATGGGCATTTGACCCATTTGATCAGCTAACTGGTTTATAGAGGCATGTGAAACAAAACCAACCACACCATCAACATGGGGTCCTGGGTTTGGTTTCTTTGGATCAGTCAATGACCAAGGAGCATTTGGGATGATATGATAAAGTGTAATAGAGTGAGAATAGATCAAGTCCAAGTATTGGGCACTCAAAATGGCCTGCTCCTTGGTGGTCACCTTGACCATAACTACATCTCTGGAAATGTGTGGTAGGGGGGATTTGGTGAACTACTCTATAAGGAGTTTGTCTGGAATATGAGTCTTAATCACCCTACATATTCATCCCCACTCGTGTATATTATTGGAAATGTTAGTGGCATTATATTGAAACAACAAAGTCAAGAACTCCATTCCTATATCATACCGAATGGGGAATTGGTAATGTGTTTAGAATTCCATTTACAATTCGTTGGAACTTTTAAAGGAACCACCTTTTAATTCAATGTACCATTTTGTAGCATCTCTGGTCAAGGATCTTTGGAAAAGATATAGTCTCACACTATCATCCATCAATGAGTTGGATGAACACCATAAGTGGTATGTCATGATGTGTGTGGAGGGGTCCTCACCTGGATTTCCATCAAATTTCAAAATATCATATGGAAACTTGGAAGGTATTTCTGGCCATGACAGGTCATGAGAAATAGGTTCGTTTTCAATCATGAAAAGTAAGGTAAGTCTAACATTGTGAGAAAAGGAAATGACGTGAATGATTAATGGGAGGGAGGTGAAGTCTCTGTTGTCCCATATGGACCTTTCACTCCCCCTATATTTGTACTACTGAAGGGTTGGGGAGCTCCTGAAGAGTGAGTGCCCTCTAGGATGGTGGCACTTCCAATATCATGATTTCTTTTAGGACCAAACATGCCCCCAAGGGGGTTTCCCCCGGGGGTAAATGTGGACCCTATGCAAAAAATATTCCCAAATTTAGTCCTAGGGAAGAAACCCCTACGACCCATTGTGTTAACAAAGGGAAAACCTCCCCAAGGAAAAAATTCCCCCTCAAGGGATGTGCCTCTAGGAAAATGTGTGCTAACCCAAGGAAAGTTGAAACCTCCTGACATATTATTTCCCCTAGTCTTTCTAGGGGTAGCCCCAAAACCACTAAAAATGTTCCATCCAAAAGGTAAACTGGTGTTGAATGATATTGGGTTGCTCATAGGAATTGTGGAGGGGGGAGGAATTCCACCCCCCATGTTGAAATCAAGGCTCGGCCCCCAACTGGAAGAAGATCCAAAGGTGGGAATCGGGATAAACCAGATGGGTGTAGAAATGCTATGTAAACTAATGGATGGAAACAATGACACAATCGATGTCCCCTAGATCGAGGGACCTATATAAAATGGTATGGACAATGTAGTTCCAATGGAGCTAAAGGGTGGTAATGTGGACATCACTCATATGCCCCCTAGGGGATTTCCCCCAATCCCACTTGATGATGATCTTGTAGGCTCAACTACACTAGACAAAACACTCATTCTTGGCATGATGGGAGGATGAATAAACAAATAAAAATGATCACTAAAAGTTTCCCTTACTTGGATAGGTATAGGGTCATCTGGCTCAGTCAAAGGAGGATTGGAATTTCACAGAGGATGTTCGTCTACCACTTCTACTTCAATGAAAGAAATCTTGTCAAACCAAAGTTGAGGCCCTTAAAAGTATTTGTCTCCTATCGTGTGTCGCTTTAGAGGTGGTTTCACCTCCGTGATTGGTTGAAGTCCTCATAGTCGATGGGATCGACATGGTAATTCATCCATCGTGAATGTAATGAGTGAAAATACAAACACAATTCAACCTAAGTCCAACCTAGACTCATAATCAAAGAGAAAAACCCTAATCAAATATATGCTAATAACAAGCAAACTAGTTGGTTCAGGGGCCTTCCAAAAAACAACCCTATGGGGGAGATGAAGTCCCCACAAGATTGGACAGTGAAGGTATGAGGAGCAGTTACAATGATCTACAAGAAAAAACCCAGACTGGTCCAAGCACCATTTATTAAGGTGGGAACCCTTCGGGGGAAATGAGACCATGAATCAATTTCTACCCCACGGTACTACAAGCACGTCGCACCCACAGTCACCTCTGTAGTTCACTAGGAAATGTCACTAAGGCTACCGCCTAACAATCAATGGCCAAAAGAATAGTCGTAGGTATGACCAAACATAAGGGTAGGGTAACAAATCTCAAAGCTCCAAAGGCGTTAACTAATGAAACCTCAGTATATGCAGGAATATAAATGGTATCACAAACACCAAAACAAGAAGAGAGAGGTAATCTACCTACTTTCCCCAATGCGACCTCGTGCTTAACTCTTGTGTTAGAGGAGGCTCCCGACAAACTGATTGTAAGAATGGATTTAACACTCTTTAATGACTCCTAAGTTTCATTTTCATGGACTTGGAGAGTTTATTCTCCAATCCTAATCCAAGGCCCTAAGCCTATCTAATGTTGGTTTACTATAAAAGAAAATTGTCTAATAAATTTTAGATTGCACGTTTCTTTTAGGGTTTTTTCTCAAGTCCAAGGGTAGTGGATGAAACTTTTGTGATTTTTGGACTCTTGACCCAACCAAGTAATGCAAGGATGATAATGTAAATCTTTCACTTCAATGAACTCTAATTATGGGAGGGAGAGATACTTTTTCCTTTTCTTTGCAAACTTTAAAAGCACAACCTCACACACACCAAGCAACCAATAATCAATTTATAACTAAAACAAAACAATGATCCTAATGTACTCTTTACTAATTCTTCAAAAGAAAACAAGCATGTAACAATTTTTTTATCTTTTTTTATCTTTTGTTTGTTTTTTCGAATTAGAATGCAAAAGTTCTTGAAATAAGGAAGAAACAAAAATTCAAAAGGAAAAACCAGCAAGAATTAACAAGAAAAGGGGCTGTAGAAAATTGGAAGTGAGGCCAAATCATCCCACTCTAATATCTCTACTAAGATCTCACCCAAAAATCACCTAGGAGGGTAAATCTAGTGATGAGCAACAATTACACAAGGACAAGTAACGCAACCAATGAAAAACACTACTAGATCTCTTCATATCTGTTGGGTTCTCTACCCAACTTCACTGAAACTCTTATACATAAATAAAACATGTCCAAGAAATGGGGAAAAAACACACACAAGCATTCAACAAACCACTTAACAACAAAGTATGTGAAAATAAACACTTAAATAGAGACAAATCCAGTATCAGAATAGACCACAGAAATCCCCTTCTGATCAGAGGACAAACTAATCTCAAAGGCTTGGGTTTTTCTCTGCAATTCTGCAGTTTTTGTATATCATCGCGGGACATAGGCCAATCAACCACAATATGCCTATGATGCAACCAACGATGATCTATGAAAACAATTCCTTTGAGGAAAAATGGATCGGTTCCGGATCTTTCAGATCTGTGTTAGATCTCTCATATCTACTGGATCTAGGATTTGAAATAATTAATGGAATAAAATCAAAAGAAAATCACAATCAATATAGGAAAGGATTGGAAAATCAACTCAAACTAGAGAATAATTCTTCCCCGGTATGGTTTCCAATTACGTTATGGGAAAAAATCTCACAGGGATATTACAGAATGACATCAAGATCTCCCTAGGACTAACCTAGCAATCCGAGACAGAAAGAGGTAGAGTTCTATGGTCTTCCTAGATCTAAGTAAATTTTCCTTTTTCTACCTAAGAAGGAGGTTTGAACATACCTTGTATTGGCAGTTGTCCTTATGTGTCCCAAATATTGCAGCTCTTGAGGTCCAGTTCCAACTCCTGCAATCTACTCCCTAGACACAAAGATCCAAGCAACTAACTATCCACTATCCTTCTAGTGTTAGGAGAAATAAAATTACTAGATATACCTTGATTTATTATTCATAATATCATATCCAATTCATTCATGAGTAAAACAAAAATAAAATGGAGGAAAACCAATGATCTATTTATAATAAGGAAGAAATTACAACATATCCATATCTTGGGTGTTGATGCCTTCCTCCTTTGGCTCCTAGTTCCTTTATTCTCCCTTCAAATTATTGGTCAAGCTAGGCTCACTAACTTCTATTTGTGATGGATAGGACAAGCACCTTTGTAAATGGGAAACATAACATTGATCTTGATTCCTCTCCCTTCTTTCCCAATACTTTCCTTTGTTATATAGCTCTTTGGAGGAGGCTTGGGAGAGCTTCTAGATCTTATAGAGACCACTAGAGACTCTAATGCTATGAGTTCCTAGGTCCTTGACATGAATATACAACTCATCCCTCACCTATCTCGTCATAAATCCTAAAATATATAAGTTTCAAGGGTCATTTAGTGTTGAACATTGTTGTCATATGAGGGCCATCAATTATTTTTCCCCTATGTGTCCAATAATGATATCCAAAAAGGGATGAAATCTTAGTCAAAATGTGCACTTTGGCTTATATCCTCTTATGGATTCCCTTCTGGCCTATAGGGTGGAAATTAAGGCTATAAAAATGAGTTAGTGTTGATGTAGTTCAGTGTCGAAGTGATAAAGGAATGGATAAAACCAAAATGGATGGGTAGGAGTCTGATGAAGATCCAACTTACCCTATAAAATTCCTTGGATAGGTCTCCCTTGAAGTTAATAAATCTCTGACTACTAGTACAGATGGAATGCACACATTCTTGGGTGAGTCTAATTGCTTCATGTATCTATCTCCCTCAAAGAATTATAAATTGTTATAAAGAGATATGAGTAGAGAGAGTGTATTTTAGTCTTGTCACAATCATATTTGAGATGATTTTGTAAATGTTGTTGCACACCAAAACAGGTCTGAACTGATCAAAATTAGTTGGGTTGTCAATTTTGGGAATCAATGCTATGAAGGTGGCATTGAAATCTACCAAAGTTTTTCTAGAGTTCATAGTATAATATTCCAAAACCATTAACAAATCATTTCTTAGGATTTCAAAACATCCTTCTACAAATTTTTCAAAACACCCAGGAGCTCTTCCCTAGAGACGTATTCCATTATCTGTGCACTTCCTTCCCGATCAATAACTCTAGGGAAATGGATGGCTACAATTAGTATGACATCTATATTTGTTTTGGAGTCTTCCTTGAAAATATTTATGAAGTGGAGAGTCCCTTCTTCAGCTAGGTGGACAAAGGACATATATATTTTCCCATTTTCCCTATCAATGGTTCATATGGTGTTAATTATTTTCTTGCTATTTGTGAATTGATGAAAGAACTTTGTGTTGTCATGGACCGCCTACAACCAAATGGATTGAATTTTTATCCTTCATTATTTTTCCCCTTCCAACAAAATATTTCTTTTTTTCTCCTCTAGGGTTTTTACTTGTTCCTTCTGTGTGTCAGATAACAATCCTTTCCCCTCCCATTGAAAACATTTCTACAACTTGGTTTTTATTTCCTCCAAAGATCAATCATCCAATTTCCTTTCTCCTTGTTCTAGGAGATCATTGTATCCTTTACCCTTTTAATATTTGAATTAAATTGAAGAGGTGGGGATTCCTAAGAGGATTCATAGGGTCTCCAACATTCCTTCATCACTTCGAGGAAGGAATAATATTCTATCCATGTTGGGTTTAACTTGAATGGGTTGGGAGGTTTATCCAGAAGGAGGGAGAGTTCCAAAACAATGGGGCTGTGATATGAGTCACCTCTCGAGGAAACCCATTTACTAATCTAGAGATTTTCATCTAGCATGGATTCACAAATAAGAAATATATGAAGTCTCTTTTCCACTCTCACCTCCCCTATTCATATATTCCTCTAGGTGGGGGTAATCTTGACTGGTTGTATATCAAGCAATATTTCTTCTTCCAGGTTTGAATTGAAAAAATTAGCTAGAGGGTCCAACTGGGAAATCAACCCCTTGATTTCAATGTCTCCCAAAGTGAAGTTAAGGTAACAACCTATCAAAATATTCTCATCCTTCATTAGGGGGTTTTGAAATGTGTTATCCCATAAAAAGTTACGCTATGTATATGGCCCATATAGATTTATACATAGGAATTCCATTCCCATATCTCAATATTGGAGAGAGGTACCTAAGTCGGCCTTGATGTCCCAGGAGTTTGTCAAATTCAATGAAATATTTTTCCATCCTATGATAAGTCCCCTTGACCTCCCCTGAGCATCTGTGGCCATAAAATACCAACCCGATAAAGACAAGGAAAAGGTTTTTATAGCTATATCTCCTTCCAACATTGTTTCTTGAATGAATGGGTTGGATGGGTTACAAGTGTCCACCAATATTTTGATGACCATTATTTTGGAGGGATTGGTCAACCCTCTGCAATTCAGGGAGAGAATGATCATAAGGGATCATTTCCTAGATAGTTTTCTCTAAGGGCTCGATAAGAGAATGTTGTTTCCTAGTTCTTACTTCTAAGTTAGCTTGTTTATGAGATGAGGATAGGAGATATTTCCTTCCCTGCTGGGAAGGATTCAACTTCATGTCTTCAAAGGAGCCTAGCCCACTTTCCATGCCTTGCAAAAGAGAGTGATGTCCCTTGGTATTTGAGTGCAGGTTATATTTTATCCCTGCAATATGTAACGAGTTATCTTGACTAGACAACAAGTAATAAGGGGTTGGAGGAGATTCCTTCTTAGAAGGATGCAAGGAAACATCACCAGACCATTTGAGATCATTTAACAAGATGAGGGTAGATGGTTGTGGTCTCGAGAATCTCAAAAGACTAGAGATAAATTACTTTCCTTTATCCTCCTTTGGAACAAAGGGATCCTAATATCCAAATTGAATTCCCAAATCATCTAAATTATTAACAATAGGTAGGGAAGGGAATTTATTACCTGAATGTGAGGATACACCACCGATCTTGAGAGATTCAAAAACTTTTTGAATGGATTTGGAGGGATCCTTCTATTGTTGATTGATTATTTGAGAAAAAATTGGAGGATTTTCCAAAGGGTGTTTTTTATTAGGGTCGTGTGCATGCGCCTTTTCATTCTCTGTATCATTTCAGACCCATTTATTGCATTTGGAGACCTTCAAACAATCTATCAATAAATGGCCATAAGAATGGCATCTCCCACATTTGAATGGGATGTATTCGTAATTCATATATTTCCAAAGGATTATATCTCCTCTTATTATCTTCAAAGAACCCACCAAACCTATGGAAACATTTATCCCTACCAGAATTTGTGCCACACCCAAATAGCCAATGGTGTGGAAGGAGTTGTCAGCTTCATAGAAAAATCCTAGAGCATTTCCTATCTCTTGAAAAAATTCCTCATACCATAGAATTAGAGGAAACCCTGTTAGTCAAACCCAAAATGGAATGATCTCTAACTTTTCATACTTTGCATCAAATTCAACCCTTCATTTCTTAAGAAATAGGGATTGACATACCCAACTCCATGTAAGGATAATCTTGTTGGCATCTTCTCATTTTTTCATAATCAAGACCAACCATCCCTTCTTCAAAATAAATCTCTTGGGCTCATAGCCTAAGAGAGATGTGAAATTTTTGATAGTCCAACATTTTAGAGTGTTAGATGATATGTGCATACTGGAAAAATTCCCCACTAGTGCCGCATCTTCTATATCATGTATTTCATGGATTTTGAGCCCATCTCCCAGGACTATATTGGTCTCCTTTGAATTTCACTTAACACATTTACTATTCCTCCTGTGGATTTACATTCCTCCCTACCCTATTCTCTCCATGATGGAGGTTAAATTATTCACAGGGGAGCAACTACTCATCAATTCACTAGAGAGGTACCTATCAATAAACCCTCCAAATTGTAATATATCTTAATAGACCTCTAGAATTAGTCTAGAGTTGGAATTCTTTCCTAGAGATGAGACCCCATCATCATGAGATCTTGTGGAGATATGAGACCTTGATAATCTGTGATTTTCCTCCTTCATATCCACTAAGAGGAGTATATGAGTCAATATCCCTTTGTGTTTGGTTCATGCATTCCATTAAGAGCCCTCATGCTACCATTTATTTGAGTATCATCGGATCCAATAAGTGAATACCATGTCCTTTCACCCACTTGCATATTTGAAACCCATATTTCATGAATGATTGAGTTAGGTACATCTAGGGTTTCCTCTACCAGTGGATTCTCTTATGGTTGTTTGGCATAAAACACCGAGTGATCGAAAAAACCCTCTTGAAAATTTTGGCGTGGTCCAAATCGGTCGACACTCAAATGGGCCCTCCGAGTAGTCCATGTTCTCCTCATCCATCACCCAAGTAATAATGACTAGGATGCCCCAATTAGCTAAAGGACAAAAACATAGGACTAATCAAGCTCAAAACCTAGTCACATTGTTAACTAGAGCATCAAAACCCTACCCGTTGAAGTAAACCCTAGCCCGCAAATCCCTAACCATTTCCTTCTGATGTACTAAACGTTATTATGATAGGAATTGTAATATATATATATATATATATATATATATATATATATATATAGTTTTATTTTATATTTTATACATGGTTGACATGAATTATTTTTTTGTTAAAATTTTTGAGCCAACATGCACCATGTCAACATTACCCATGTGATAACATCTCTTTCATACTGGGTTGTAGAAGCACCTCTCAACATAATGATTAGAGACACATCGATGGGTACGTATGTATGACTCACCAGGAGAATTTATATTATGTAGAGAATTGAATTTGAAATTGCATATTTAAAGAATCATAACACTTTGTTCTTATAATTGTATATCTTGCTAATGAATTTTTTATGTGAATCAAGCACATGAATTTTAGGTGAATTATTTGATGTTGTAGAATTGGGAGGCATGCAAGAGAGAGAAAGAGATATTCTCACACTCTATTGCACAGGCCACATGTTCTCTCTTGATGAATGTTATCCTCCTCAAGTTTTATGACGAGGTTGCATCCCTCAAGGGGAACATTGATTGTATGATCCAGTTAATCCATTGTTGGGATCAAGGCCAGTGGTCATTTTGGGTTGAACCAATCATGTAGTACAACCCCATTAAGGAGGATATGTATTTCATTAATGGATTATCTATGAAGGTGGGAATATTCTCCACAATCCCCTATGATACCACATGGGGTACCTATATTTACCTAACTTTCTTACATGAGTCATTATTTAAGCCCCGTGAGAACTACAACTAGCAACTTCTAATTTTTCGAGGGACAAATACATATTATATTTTTTAATAGTGAGTATGTACAATTTGTTTCCCATATCCTCAGTGTGTTTCTTGACAACATTTTTGTAGTTCATCAATTACATTTGTTTAGATTGCTTGGACACAATAATTGAGCATAAAACACTATACATGTGATCTAGTATTTTTTTGAGGAATTTTTGTCGTGCTCTAGATCAACATCGCTACTTTGGGTTGGGGGAGTTTTGTCTTCCATATACATTTGACCTTCTTTCTTTATTTTTTTATATTTTTATGATGAACCGACCTACATTCGACCACTTTCCTGGATATCCATATACACACCTCTTTGCCTAGAATCCTCAATTACCTTCAGCAGATCATCCCCAACCAAGTCGAAAAAATGGATGAAAAGTTCAGCCATCCATCCGTTTGGGCTGGGGCTCTTGTCCTTAGAAAAAAAATTTAGGACATCACAAATTTCCTCTTTGGTACATGGTTTTTCAAGAGATTGTGAATCATCCTCTTCAACTAAGCGAGGAAAGACCCTAACTATGGAAACCTAATCAGTAATGGTGTCTTTTCCTAGGTCCTCAAAGAAAAATTTGAAATGACTGGATGCTTCTTTTTTTAGTGCCTCCTGTCCAGAACAGACCAGACCATTTTCATCTAGGATCTCCTATATATGTTTAATGTTCCTTTTATGGCTTGAAAATTGATGGAAAATTTGTGTATTCTGATCTCCACTTTTAATCCAAATCGCTCTGCTCCTCTGTCTCCATAGTTCATCTTATTCCTGTAGATGTTTATTGTGCTCTTCCTGTAGAGAATTTATTTGTAGTTATACTCCACTACTCATCAGTCCCCAAGTTTTATTCTGATAATAATCATGTAGATCCTCCTAGAGATTATCGAATTTTATGTGATTCTAGATTCTTTTCTCTTTTGCCCACACTTTTACTCGATGTTTCAATTGTTTTAACTTCCACACTAATCTTTTCTAAGCCACATATTCCTGCAAGAATAGTTGATCATTCCAAGAGTTCCTGTACAATCAAAGTGAATGCTTCATATCTCAGCCACATCAGGTTCAATTTGAAAGGATGAACTTCATAATTTAAGTTATTTTCTAGTTGTAGAAGAACATGTGCATGATCAGATAAGTAAGGATAGGCAACCCAGGACCTATGTCTGCCAATAGTGGATATGAGGTCCTCAAACAGATATACCATTCTATTATTTTTGATATTCCATCGCTCTCGTGTTGACGATTAAAATCGCAATGATGAATTCCACCCGCAAAGGATTGCTAAATGCTATTATTTATTATGATAATAATATTTAACTAGTAGGTGGGACCCCCTTGTAGACTAGAGGTGCAAAGATAGGCATGTTATGCTCATATTTTGTTTTTTTTATGATATTTCCTACTCAATCCTATAATTTTGATGATGCAGTCTTGGTTTCATTTGATATGATAAATGGGTGGTTGATGCATTGTTTCTAAATGTTGTTGATATTTACTTGCGATACATGGCATTTCTATGGTTATGAGAATCATATTGTTTACAGGTTCTATGATATGTTATGTTATAACATTGGTTACTAATACATATACGATTTAGGCAAAGGATAATAAAATGGGAGCTTGATCAAAAAAAAAAGAAAGGAACTATGGATAAGTCCTAAAGCTATGGTAAAAGATTACATAGAAACTTCAAATGAATATATAAGTTGATACAAGTGGTGTACCTAACTGTTATACTATGTGATTTTTTTTAAAAGATTATATAGAAGCACATATGGTAACATTAATACATGATTATTGTTGAAGTTATGACATAAATTTAACGTATAGTTTATATGTCTCAAGAGGCGCACTATGAAATTGATATGGTATCGAATTTATACAAAGGATATGGCATTGAATTTTGGGATTGGATATGGTTTGATGTTAATGGTGGATGTTATGTTAGTGGGTTGGATCATACATGGAATTGAATAGGGTCAGGTGAGGAAGCAATGTGCATTTACTGTACGTCACTCCTAACCTCCCTTGAGGTCGTCACCCTAGCATAGTTGCATTGTTACTTTGTTGGTTGTGGAAGCTCCGGGTTTTCAGGATTGGATGAGGAAAACTCGACTAGTTTGTCATTGAAGTGATTTTCTCACAGGTATGGCTCTTATCATTCCATCCATGATGGACTCTCTTTATTATGAATCAAATGGTGGCTCATGATTGCATGGGTTATTTGTTTTCTTGAGTTTTTGGCTGAGTGTAAATATTGTGTTCTAGGTTCTCTGTGATTACTACGAAATGTTGGCATTTGTAAGTGAAGTAATGGGTGTTATTGATTATACAGTTTGTGCATTGGTTATTTACTCAGTCAGCTTGGTTTTTTATGATGGTTCTCTGTGAAATAATGGTAACAGTGGTGCAATGAGCTATGAGTTTTATTGTTGAAGGGTTTTAACCACCATTTTGTGTATCAGTTGTTGTTAACTCTTTTTCCCTCTCGGTCATTGTTGTGATTCTTTATCCAAGTTGCAATGCAACATTCGATAGTGGTATGGTTATTTTTTCTAAGCCCCGGTCTATCGTTGATGACTCATTCTTTGCTGTCATTTCACTGAAATATTTACACAAGTCCAATCTTGGCTGGCCCCAAATGTTTAATGAAGGCATGTGTATGTATTGAATGGATACAAGTTGTGAAGAGTTTTCACACACCACTCCTCTAATCCCTGTAAAAAAGACGACTGTTATACTGTGTGGCCTGACTGTCAATTGTTTTTGAAAGTTATCGACCTCCTGGCTATTGGAAAGAGACATGGTCTCTCTGTGTTTTCAAGTACCCTTCATTGTTAAATTAACCCTCGTTCCTCTCTGCAAAAAATGTTTTATAAGAATTTGTGTGTGTCTGGGTTGTTTAGCTTGAATTGCCTTATTTTCCACTTGAGCATTCTCTTATGGTTCTATAAAAATATTGGGGTTATAATTTGAAGGACTGTGGTGTTTTTAAGGAGCATGGCTCTCTATTCGTTCAAGATTATATTTGTGGTATGTGGTTGTTACTCAGTGGTAAATGGACATGAGGATAAAATACCATGAGCTCCCTGTGTTTTTTAAAGACAAGAAAACTTTCATTACCTCTCTTCATTTAAATTCTAAGGAGCCCAACTTGGAGTCTGACTTGCTTCTACCCTTCTCACACACCTCTTGTGGTTTGTCAATATTTTAGATTAATGATTTTTGAAATTTTAAGGGCACGAGCTCCCTTGATTCAAGAACCATCTCTTGGTAGAATCTCTATGTGTCCTCTCTATGATGAATTCATTTGAATAGAAAATAAAAGTATGGTTACCTATCGCTCGAGAGTTTCCCTTCTATTCGATTATGGTCTTTGTTACTGTGTTTAATCCTAGCTGATCATGATTACATTTAAGTTAAGAAGGCACCTGTGTGAGTGATTATTTCACCAATAATGATCATTATTCTGTCAAAGTTTAAAATATATACCTGTGTGGAAATATCATTATGTTCTCTTTATACATCATATGGGTCTATGGCTCATTCCTTTTAAAAGGAAGTCTGTATATATTGATGCACACGGAGATCAAGCTCAGGATTACATTTTTTGGGTTGACTGTTGTTGTCGAATTAAGATTGAGTCAATTATATGATCGAAGACCTATGTATATGATTAGTTCATCGAGCATGCTCTAAGTCTGTCCATTTTTTAAATAAAAAGGGGAACCTGTGGGTAATTAAATCGGGCTTGATTTTTGTTATATGATAGTGACTGTTGATTGTTATCCTAGGTCTATTATTGATTACCAAAGATGAATGTTGGACATAGATAACAGGGATCAATGTGCTTGTTTTGTTTATTTAAAAAAAAAAAAAGATCACCATTAGCACATGCAGTATTGTGGAATTGGAAATGTTTTCATAGCCATTATATAAATGCACAGATTGGTATAGATTGAAGATCTCTAGGAAATTAAAATTGTTTTATTGAAGACAGTAAACAAATTGTATGCAATTGAGGAACAGTTAAAGGTTTTGGTCTTGGAAGTGGATACTTTTTGGATTAAAATTGAAACAAAGTTATGAGAGTTGATTGATTTAATTTATTTTACGAACAATATCCATCTAATTCCATATCATTTTCTCACTATTTCGCTCATTATAAATCCCCTCACGATCCTAATTTCATTTTTCACACCCTGTTCACTAAAATTAAATTAAAAATTTGTATGACAGTGATAAAAATAACACAAAGATAGATGGCAGCTGATATGTTTTGGTATTGTTGCACAATTAGTTATTTAATGAATTGTTGAGAAGTAATTGTGTTCTTACTCCTTGTCATGATATCACCTTTTCGCTCAATACAACCCTCCCAGATATCTCATGAACCCTATTTAACCCCCTGCTCATTTGACAATTATTAAATAAATTTTATGGATTGGATTGCATGGATCTTATGTTAATTGTTGAGCCAAACTTTGTTTCATATTAAGAGAATGTCATGTATGGTCTATTTAAGAGATAGTTTCTAATAATGGTTTCACATAGGATGATCTTCTTCAGCAGAGGAAGTCATGGTCGAAACAATAGGGGCAGAGGAAACTGGAACAGAGGGCCTAGAAGACCCAGATTCTCAATACATTTCGATGTTGACCCTCAAGAATTAAACCAACTCTTTCAAGCTGGATTTTTCAATTGGATTGGGTAAGGGATAGTCCGGCCTAGACACAAGAGGCCTCCCTTGTAGCCCCAGCATGTTCATGGTATCCCTGTGCCCCCTCATGTATCTTTTCAACTTGAAGTTCCCGATAATTATGGATGGAAGGAGATTGTTCACCCAACAGTCTCCCACCATCGTGGCTAGCCAAATTTGTCATTACCTCCTCCTTATCCACTTGTTTACACAAATTTTCATATTTCCCCTGCACACTCACCTGTACAGTCCTCCCATGCAGGCAAAATACTCAAAATCGAGGCCCACCATGTGCATGATAAAGGTAAAGTTGTTGTTGCTCCCTCCTCTCCTTCAAGTAACCTAGCCAAGTTAGTATCATCCCATATGCACTTGAGAGATGATTGCTCCCATGTCATTAGTGATATCAAGCCTCAGGGTTCTACCCAACCTAAGGCTAATTCAGGGAATTCAAAAGGGGATAGAAACAACAAAGGAAAAATTGCCTCTCAAAGTGGAAAATATGGTTTTTGATTATGTGTTTATTATTGATTTATTGAGGACAATGGACTGTTGAAAGTTTTGGACAACAAACTATTTTTGGATATTATGGATATTTACATGTTTGGATGTAATTTGAAATATCTCTAATATTTAAATTTCAAATTGTGAAAATAATTATGGGAGCCACGAGGCATGTGTTTGATTGATTGTCTAATAATGTTTATTTTGTTAAGAAATAAAGGGAGTCACAAGGGGTCCAACCTACTAGTAATTATTTAATAAAAGACCCTTAATTATTATTATTATTATTATTATTTATTCCCTTAAACTAAAAGTTAGTTGAGTTTTAGTTAACTTAACTAAATGAGGTAGTTGAACTACTTCAACTAATTTGGAATGCAGAAAATCCAAATGAGAAGGAAGAACAAGGGGAGAATAGAAGGAGAAGGCATACTACGGTTTGTTCTTGATTTTTATTGAGATAGTTCAGTTTTCATTCATTCTTCAATTCATTAAAATCCTAAGTCTATTTTATGACAGTAGGGTCCTATTGTAGACAGCAAGGTTCAAAGCTAAACCATATCATTCAGATGCTTATTTCAAAGGTTTTGATATATCTTTGATAGCCTGTGTAGACTTGTCTATTTATGAATTAAGTTTCATGACTAATAAAGGATATTGTGCAGAGTCAAGTGGGAAGCAGTCTGTGGCAAGTTGATCCATATTTTAAAGTTCAGTTTTTACTTCTTGTCAGAGTCCTTTTGTATGGTTTTCATCGGGGATATCTAAGTTTGACCTTGGTCCATACCCCCACAGGGACTTTTGTAAAGAGAACGATTCTTTTGATTTCTTGGAATGAAATAAAGTGATTGTTATTCTGTCTCATCTGTGTTAATATGCGACTTGGTATTTTTTCTTTTGATCTCCACATTTACTTTTTGCAATTTGTTATATTCAGAAAATTATATAAAAATGATATATTTTGCAACAATCTTTTATTTAAAAAGTTCAACCTAAGCCCTTGTAATTATTGTGGATTGGGAAACACTTTTGAGGCTATAAACATAGGGTAATAGTCATGGCTATCTTTCCTTAGCCAAGAAAGATTAAAAAATGCTTGAGCAAGATAAATTCATATCTTTTCCTCAACATCCCGGACCTACAATTTCACCATGTAGGAACCACATCAGCATGTAAAATGTCAACTAGCTAATTTTTTTATGAAAAAATCCTTTAAAATACCCCTCCAGTGGATCCAGATGTGTCGTGTCACCCCAAACCTCTCCAACACTAACAGTAAAATTTAAATCCCCTACTACAATCATATTTTTGTAGGCTAACATGCCCCAACTATCCACCTTGTCCCAAAAAGTTTTTCTCTCTATGCAAGGGCCGTAAACATTTAAAAGAGAAAGCGGTCTTTTATCTTCTAAATATGTACCTATGAAAAAAATGCCACCATAGCATAAGTAAGGAGTAAAATCAAACTTGTTAGGATCCCATGACACCAAAATTCCCCCAGACTTCCCAATAGAGCTGACAACACACATAAACCAAGAAAGACGAAGAGTGTTCATGAAGACTCTGACCTTCTTCTCATCTACCAACATTTCGTGAAGGAAAACAATATTCGGGTGAGTTTTAGAAAGCAATCTATGAAGGGAAGCATATTTCAGGGTCCCTCCCACCCCCTGATCTTTAAGGAGAGAAGAATCATTATTTTTCTCTGGCTAGGGCTTCTATGCCTCTAAGCTCCCCAATATTAGAGATGCTGGAAAATTATTGTGCAGAATTGATATAGTTGGCTCCTTCTTTCTTGCAGGAACTCTTGGTTTTAATAGGAGAGAAATCATACCCCAGTCTCCTCGACCAAGAAAAATTATTTCCAGTTTCCTCCCCACTACTTAGTGCCAACCCAGAATCACTACTAAGATCATCTCTACAAAAAACAATCCTCCCCTGATAAGTAGGTAAATGTGTAAGGCTAGTAGTCTCTCTATAGGAGGGAACTCAAGTGTCAAGTACCGTATCAAAACGAATTCTCCATATTCGAGCTCCTTGTAGTCGGGTAAAATGAAACTTTCCCCTACTAGCTCATAGGAAGTTTCCCCTTCATCTCGTTTCTCCACAAAAGGGGTAGATGTGTTCTGTGCCCCCACCCCACCCCCAAAGGATTCTGACCCCTCTTGGGTCAGCTCAATAATATCCCTAGAAAGGGAATCATGTGCTATCTCAGCTTCCAACAAACTAGAAGGATCTAGTTGATCATGTTCCCATGTCGACAAGGAAAAGAAAAAAGAGGGGGAGTGTTTTTTTAACTTACCCGCAAAAGTAGCATGTGTCGTATTTGGGCTATCTTCCACCACTGATGTAGTGTAATATCCTTTCCCATAAGAATCCACCCCTGGAGAATAACAACCATTTTCCTTTATGATCATAGTAGCCTCTGATAACTCCTCCTCCACAGTACCCTGGAAATCCCTTTTTAAGTGGTCAGTCCTTCAGTAAAGAGAACATTTGAAAGGGACACCTAGATAGTCCAATATTTTTCCCAATAAGTTTCCCCTCTAGTCTATCTCTAAAGCCTCCAATAAACCTGCATGAATATCTATTTCCACTAGAACCTTCCCCATTTTTTTATCAGGCGGAATTAAGGAAGGTTCATCCACTTTAATGAAATGACCAAGTTCATTTTCGATAGCTTCTAAAGCCTTTGCATTCCAAAGTTGCAAAGGCAAGCTTGGTAAAAGTACCCACATATGGAGAAAACAAAAATATTCAGTTGTAGAATCAAAACAAACCCACCAGCGCTTAAGCATCATACTGTTACCATCAATGACCCACATATTCTCTAAAATTAACAGGGTATCTTATGGAGACTTGAAAATGAACTTGAACCAACCCCTCAGAAATGTCAAAACTTCTAGGGTGTACCCCAGCAAGGGGACCTAGGTGGAAAGAACCCAATCTGAAATGGGTTGTTTACACAAGGAGAGGTATGAAATATGCCCTAGCAGTGCACAAAAGGCCAAGTTACAGGACTCCTCCAGTCCAATATATGTACCCATTACCATCCTACGCTTCGATTTATTTGATATCCATGCTTTTGCCCATAAACCATTACCCCCCTGAGTTCTAAGAAAACTCCCTCTTGTTCTTTTTAGGTGTAAAGAAATCCCTGTATGATCCTGTCTACCACCTGAAAGAACCCTATCTACGTTCTGGTAGGGTTTTAGTCCTCCAATGAAAGGTAAATAAGATCTTAGGTTTTGAGGAGCATCCTCGATTCCAACAACAAGGGTAGGCTTTTTAAAGTGCTCGATAGAAGGCACTTGAGTTAAATTAATTCGGTACCATCACTCAGCTCATCAACTGAGGTAAATAAGTCGACCCTATTCCAGTGTGCCTCATCATCCACACCCATGAGTGCACTGATCTCAACTTCCATTCAGAATCTTCTCCCAACCTGTATCTCCCTGCCACCTAACAGTCCTGTGGTGCTTCACTAGAGGTAGTCAGACAAAAAACTCACAGAAAGAGGAGATAATAAAGGAAAATTTTATTATTGAGGTACTCTGAGGGATCTCTCGTCACTTCACTGAGTTAATACCAGCAAGTAAAAAAATAGAACTGGCTAAAGCCACTTGAAAACCACTACAGAAAGTCTCTACTAAAAATAACAAAGGTTCCTTCTGAAAACTCATAGCTACCATCCAATAGAACTCCTCTAAACTAAATGGTTACAAAGCATCCAACGTCTAAACCTAGATGGTCGCCTACCCAGATCCCCAGTCCCCTGGACCAATCTTCTCGAGTCCCTAAGTCCGTCATTGTTGCAGAACCCTACCTCTTGCCTTCACGATCATGCTAACCATACCCTATATCCATGCATTTAAAAGTTGGGTATTGTATAATACTGTTGTATTCTCCTATTTTGTTCTCCTCATGCTACAAATCGAACTCGCGACCTCTCTTTTGATGGGTACATTGACAACCATATGCAAGGGCACTTGGCATGAGGAGACTTGGGTTTGAATATTGTGTACACCTTTTGTTGATTGATATGAACTCCAAAAGTCAAGAAAGGGTAGTCAATACCAAATTGTTTATTCATTATTTTCTTATTTGGAACTGTATGTTCTTGCCTTGTATTAACATGCAGTGTCCAAGTTGTTAATCCTAAATAAATATTAGGAAAATAACTTTTTCATATATGTCTACTTTTATCAAGTGAAAATAAGATGCCAGTGACAAGAAACATCATAAGTGCCATTTTTTTATAATAATACAACTTCCATTTAAACTTTGTTGAGAGTGGAACACACATCTATTTGAGTTTTCCTACTAAGTGTTCTTTATTATATTGTTTCCATTTGATGAAAGTAATATTTTTGGCATAATATTATGCTAGAATTCTATGGCCTGATTATTTTTGAGTTAATTGTTTTCATCATTTAACTTAAATTATCGACCCATTTTATATGTTGTTTGGGAATATTAAGTGTTTTTTTTTTGTATTCTTTTGTTTTTTTTTTGTATTTTTTTTTTATCAAACCACATTTTCAAGTTTCGAACTTGAGTGTGTGGGTAGAAGAATTGGGAGTGTGGGTAGAAGAACTGGGAGAAGGAGTTATGGGGATTCATCGAACCTGGGGAAACTTTCATCCATTTTTCAAATTTTAAGGCGGGATAGTAACCAGTAGGCATAATGGAGGTGGTTTTCGACCCTGGAATCGACTAGGTTTGGAGGGTCTTGACTCTCCTTACTTTTTTTTACTGGCTAGTTATCTTTTATTTTCTGCTAAACTATTCTCGGGTGATTGTAGGAGGTTGGTGTTTTACTATCTCTTAGGCTATTTGGTGGAAACGCCATTTATTATGGCCTTCTAGTATTCATTGTGGACTTAAATACTTTTTTTGGAAACTATTTCAAAATCTTTTCAAACCTACGAACCTTACCACACTATTTCCTCGGGGTTAGGATAGTGGTTCCCAGGTGGACTATTTTACATTAATACCTGGTCAGAGTCATTATCTACCTCTTTTCCTTGGACTTTGGGGTGTTTCCAACCCTAGATCTACGCCTCTGTTTTTAGTGGGATCCAAGTGGAGCTCAGATGGCACTTAGTCGGTTGGAAAACATTAATGAGGAAGTTAATGTATTAATGAATGAGCTAGTTGATGTACTTTGGTAGGTGGCAGATGTAACTAATGTACATAATACTGGAGAGTTGTTATCGAGTTTTCAGACAGATGGTTCATGTTCTTGCACAGAGCCTTTTTACAGGAAAAAGGTCATAAAAAGGAACTTGGATTAGAGCCTTCCTTAGATACTTACATACCTACACTGTCTGAACCTACTCTGGGGTTTCAGAAACTGTTGTTGGGGTATAGCCTTCATAAATTCAAGAGAGGAACTATTTCTTCGCCTTATAGTATTAAAGCTAAGGGCTCTGCTACTATCCGTAAGGGATGTAGACAATGGGCGACTAAGAAAATGATTAAAATAACGGTCCTAGGCTCATATAGAGGCTTGGAGGACACATGCCGAATGGTACTCTGTGGTATTGTTGGTATATTTTCATACAATAAATTGAGTGTGGAGAATTTATCGGTCTGGTTGGAGCGGGTCTGGCTTCCGGTTCTAGGATATATGTTGGTTGTGGAACCTAATTATCTTCCTGATTCATAGGTCCTTTCTTTCAACCGTGTTTATACCCCATGAAGTATATTACACCCCAGAAGTATGTACACTCTTCCACACGAGGGAGTATAGAGGGGGGTACCCCCTTTGCGGAGTCCGAGGGGGCTATCCCCCTGGCTGGGGGGTCTGGGGGCAAGCAGGCCCCCAGCAGGGGTTCGGGGGCAAAGCCCCCGAAGGAAAAATTGCCTTGTAAATGCATATTGTAATTTCATTGTAAATCTAGACCGTTCATTATAAGGTCGCAAATCTAACGGTAGAGATTATGTTAGGGTTTTTTTCCCTAGAAGGAAACCCTCTTTTATGATGGAAATGTGTTGTGGCTATGGTTGATGGTGAATATTGTATTCTGAGAGAGGAGACTGTGAGAGAAAGAACAGGAAGTCACATCGAGTTTTGTTGTAGGTTGTATCCCTTCACTTGCTGGATAATAATAAAGGAAGGACCTGGCAATTTCTCTGGTGGATGTAGCCCACACTAGGTGAACCACGTAAATCTGTGTCTCTCTTGTATTGTGTATCTTCTGTGTTTTGTTTCCGCATTTGTTTTATTTTATTTCTCTATGGTCCTATTTTTCTAACAATATATACTTGAGGTATATTTCTTAACTAAAGGTTGGATAAGTTTTCTGTGCAACTGTCTAGAAGATGTTGCTATCCTGATAAATGGGAAATGGGTTAATAGTAATAACAACCTTATGTTAAAAATATGGTCGGTAGCATTCAATCCAAAAACAAAATATTTCTCCTTTCAACATATTTGGGTTTTACTACCGGGACTCCCACTATATTTTTGGAATGAGGGGGCTCTGGCGGCCATTGGAGACTCCCTTGGTAAATTTATAATGGTTGAAAGAGTAAATCTCGTTGCCTCTACTAGAAAAGTCAGTAGGGTACTGGTTGAAATAGAAATTCACCAGGGGCTGTCAGAGACTTTAGAAATAGAGTGGAGGGGAAAACACTATCTACAGAAACTTGATTATCTTGGTATTTCATTCAAATGTAGAATTTTTATAAGTACTTCACACCTTAGGAGAGATTGTAAAGGCTATGTTGATGAAGATATTGTTCAGGAAGAAACTGATACTTTTTATAGCTCTCCGGACTTCTCCATAGATACGGGTTTTTATGGTTTCGGTGCGGCTCGTCGAGACAGTGTTGATCCCAGCTCTTTGGAAAGCATTACCATTGTTTCAAGTAATATTCAATCATTTTTTCCAGTATTTTTTAATACTCTATCTGTTTGGGAAAGAGATGTAATAAACTCTTCAACATGGTTTAAGAGTGTTACTACAAAAGTCGTTTCGCCACCTTCGGATGTAAAGGGATTTACTAGGAATATTGACATTTCTTCTGGAAGCCTTGATCCAATACAAACCTCTCCAACTGTGGTTATGGGATTGGAGCCAGTGACTACCACTGTTAGTCAAACCTTGTCTAGTGTAAAGGATTCTTTACTTAGTCCTACTCCTGAGCTATCCTTACAGTCTAGGGACTTTTGTAACCCGAAGACTAGTCAATTGTTCTCGAGTCATATTTCTATTCAACCTGGCTATAAGGAGCCAAAAGAAGGGGATTCCACTCTATCCGTGATACTTGATTCCTTAATCCCTTTTATCTGTGATAATGATTCAACTGTGAAATTACCAGTTTATCTTGGTAAGTCAGTCATTGATGATGTTGTTGGGAAAGGGGAGGCTAGTTGTTCACGGTCATCCGAAGTAAAGGTCGGGAAAGAGTATGCTTGGTCTATGGGATTGGGCATTGAAATTTCCCCGATAAAAACCAGAAGTTCCCATAAAAAATTGACACTTGATTCCTCAATTGTTACTGTACCACACTCGTCCACCGAAGGTGGGGCCCTTAGAGTGTTCAAGGCCCTTGCAAGATCAAAGTAATGATACTTCTCTCACTAAACTTACGGGGGAATGGAGGTGCCCTGAAAGTTGCCTTGTATTGTTGTCCATTGGATAAAACCCATCCTAATATTGTTTTCTTACAGGATATTCTTGTACATTCGGAAAAATCTCGTTCCTTCTTCCACTCTCTTAGGCCAACTTGGTTAATCTATGAAGTTAACTTTGTTGGTACCTCAGGTGGCTTATTAGTTTCATGGGACCCTAATTTATTTGGTTTGGTTCCTTTTCTTACTTGTGGTGGGATCTTATTGACATGGATATGTTTGGAAAGTAGAAGATAGATAAATCTACTAAATGTATATGGGCCATGTATGGAGCGCAAACACTTCTGGAAGAATCTGGAATCGTCAGGATTGTTGAATTTAAAAAGTCTAATTCTAGCAAGTGATCTTAATATGACTTTATCATCTGAATAAATATGGGGTGGTACAACCTTATTGGGATCGTTGTATGGAAAATTTCTTCAATACTTTTTTTCATAAAAAAAATCTTATAGATATTGTGCCAGGGAAAGTCATGCCAACTTGGCGCAATGGTCGTTCGGGCATAGATTTTATCGCCAAGAGACTTTATAGAAATTTTCTTTCTGAAGATCTTGTAGATACTGTTGGCATTTATAAATCTTCGGTGGAATACCCTTCCATCTTCGACCATGCTCTGATTCTTCTTCAGTTGGATCTTCCTCCTTTATACAAGGCATACCCGTTCAAGTTCAATCCTTTGTGGAATAAAGAGAATGATTTCATTTTGATGGTGAAAAAATTATGGAAGGATCATAAATATCTAAAGGAGACTGGAAAGCAAAAACGCCTGGCTTGGAAACTGAAAGACCTGAAAGTCATTACCAAATTTTGGCAAAAGGATCAAAAGAAGAACAAAAATGCTCGGCTCTGTAGTCTGGAGCATGAGATTTATTATAGGATTCAGAACTTGGTAGAGGGGTTATGCAATACTATGAAGGATGCACCATTAAAATACTTGGAGAATGAAAAAAATACCTTACTAAAAGAAATAGAGGAGCAATGGAACCAATGTAGTCGGGCTATCTGGATCAAGAGTGGAGACTTAAATACAAAATTCTTTAATAACTTTGTGAGTTTCAGAAGAAATAGTAAATATGTTTGGGAGATTCTTGGAGAAGAGAGTCAGGTTTATAGTGGTCAGGAGAACATTAAATTAGCAGCACTAAATCATTTCAAAGAATTTTACAAAGAACAAAGAGGATATTCTACTATAGATCAAGTCAGGGTGGGCACTTTATTTCAAAAAATGATGGATGACACAGAAGGTGAGGCACTTTTCAAACCTGTGGATAAGGAGGAATTAAAAAAGGTATTAATTTTTTTTAAAGTGGACAAGAGTCCTGGCCCAGATGGCTGGACAATGAAGTTTTTTAAGCATCTATTTGATATTGTCGAGGAGGACCTCCTAGAAATGGTAGAAGAATATAGAGTAAAAGGATTTATTCCAGGAGCATTAAACTCAACTTTCATTATTTTGATTCCCAAAGTAAATACGCCTAACCAGTTTGGAGACTTTAGACCGATCTTCCTGTGTAATCTTAGTTATAAAATTATATCAAAGATTATAGCAGATCGGATTAAACCGATACTGTCAAGATCACTCTCAGAGGAGAAACTGGGTTTCCTCCAAGGGAGATAGATTCAGGATTCCATCGACACTGTACATGAGTGTATCCATAGTATTAAAAAGAATAAGTCCAAGTCTCTGGTTTTAAAATTCGATTTGCAAAAATATTATGATTGTATTAACTGGGACCTGTTTTGTATGATCCTCCTTCAGATTGGTATGGGACAAAACCTGACAAATTGGATTATGATTTGTGTGGTTTCCACTTCATATTCAGTTATGATTAATGGTGAGGCAAATGATTTCTTTAAAAGTGATAGAGGTATAAGGCAAGGTTTCCCTTTATCGCCTCTCTTATTTATCCTAGTAATGGAAGGTTTGAGTCTCCTGTTGAAAGAAAGTCAAAGTGAAGGTAAATTGTCTGGTATTAAAGTCTCAAGGACTATAAAGATTCTTCATATTATGTTTGTTGATGATGTGGTCATTATGACTAATGCTAATATGTAGGAATGGTGGAAAATTGATAAGGTCTTAAAATGTTTTTGTTTGTCCTTGGGTTTATCTATCAATGAAACAAATTCCACCTTTCATCAAGATGGAATGTTGGACCTAGAGTTGTTACCTTTTAAGGCGATATTCCCTTTTAAATTCTTGGAGATGGAACAGGGTTTCAAGTATCTGGGATTTTTTATTAAGTTGGGATTTCAGCACATAGAAGATTGGGGTTGGTTAATTAAAACGGTGAAAAAAAGGATAAGTAACTGGTGCTATAGGTGGTTGTCCATTGGAGGACGTTTCACTCTTTTGAAAGCAGTGTTGGAAATTCAACCAATATATTGGTTATCACTTGCGGTGGTCCCCTGTTCAATTCTGAATACATTGAGGAAATTGATGTATAAATTTATTTGGAAAAGAAACAGTGAATCCCATTAGATGCGTTTGTGCAACTGGGAGCAGATTGTGCTTCCAAAAACCTTTGGAGGTTGGGGCATCTGAAACATCTTAGATTTCAGTAATTCTTTGGCCGCAAATAATCTCTAGAGAGTACTTAATGGAGAGGGAATTTGGCATAAAGTTATTTGTGACAAGTATATCCATAAAAATCTATGATAACTTGGATCGGATCTTTTTCTTTCCAGCTTAATGGGTCATCTAGAATATGGAGTGGCTTGGTAAAAGTTATCCATCTTATCACACATGGATTATGCTAGAATCCAGGAACATGTCAACAGATTACATTAGGTAAGGATCGGATATTGGGGATGAGAAATTCCTCTTTCCTATCAAGTAATTTTCTATCAGCTCTAAATCATATGAATATCAAGACTATTTCCCAGGTCAGAAAACACACAAAAGATTACATTCCATCATCAAACTGGCTGAGCAACATCGATTTGGGTCTTTCCGGTGAACTGGAAAAGGAATGGGATCAGTATAGACATGTGCTTATTAATTCAGTTTCTCTTTTACATGAAGAGGTAGATAAATTAATGTGGTCTGGAGGTGATGATTCTGGAATCCCATCGGTTAAAAACTTCTATTTGAGCATCATTAATACAAAAAAATGATAAGGGTGGAGACTTGGAGGAGATCCATTTGGAAATGGAAAGTGAAATTAAAGATCAAATTGTTCCTCTGGCTGGCTTTGGAAGGTAAAATAATTACCTGGGACTCGTTGCACAAAAGGGGTTGGGAAGGACATGGGCGTTGTCCACTGTGTAAATTGGAGTCAAAATCTATCTTTCATCTCTTTAAGTCCTGTGCTTTTGCAACAATAGTCTGGGATATAATGATAAAATACTTAAACATAAAGTGTTACTGGACTGGGAGCACTCTATCTGATTGTATTAAAAACTGGTATGAGGACAAATTTTCCCCTACTCAGATATCTTCTCTTATTTGTTGGCATATCTGGCATGAACTAAACAAAGCTATCTTTGAATATTCCAAATCATCAATTCCGGTCGTGATTTATAAAACAAAGGCTCTAATAAACAGAACCAACACTCAAATGAAAGAAAGACTTCCTCAAGATTTAATGATCACCTACGAAAGAGATTATGCCTTAGCCTGGTTCGATGGGGCAACACAAAAGGATGGCAACTTGTGTGGTGTTGGTGGAGTTATTAAAACATTGGAAGATTTAGTATTTAAATGGACTTTCAACTACGACAAAGGTACAAATACAAAAGACAAACTCTTAGGAGCTTGGGCTATAGTTTTTCTCGTGAATAGCCTATCAATTTCTAACATCCATGTGTTGGGAGACTTGAAAGTAGTAATAGATTGGCTACTTAACAAAGGCAGTCTCCAAGTATCTGCAGTGGAAGGATGGAAAAATAGAATCAAAGCTTTATCAAAGTATTTTCTATCTATTAACTATCAACACATTTTCAGAAATTTTAATGTTGAAGAAGACAAACTTTCGAAGATGGCTTTGGAGGAGATTGAAGGCATTTTATTCTATCATCAATGGATCAATGGAGTTGAGGGCCCCAAAAGACAGATTAGAGTCCATTAATCAGTTTTGCGTGGATCTGTTCCTGTGATCAACATTCTAGCTTTTGTTGGGACATTTGGGAGATTGTTATTGTTGTTGTTTCGATAGTGCCTTGCTTTGTCAGATCAATTTGTTTAGAAAGTGCAGAGGACTGTTCACTTTCATATTTTTCTTTTTGATAAGCTTGTATCTGAATCCTTTTGACTGATACTGTAGTTGGAATCTCTTGGATGAGATGGGAGATGTAAAAAAATCATATGATAATATAATTGAGGAAATTTTTTCCTAGAAAAAAAAGTGTGTTTTTTTATATTAAATTTGAGTAACAATATAACAACATTTGGAAAGGAATAAGACCTATTGTGTAGGTATTGTACAATACAATAGTAATTTATTATGTTGAAAAATTGTTAATAAAATTTGTTTATTATTTAATTAAGTAATAAGAAATTGGTTGATTTGGAGGTCAATCCTAAAAAAATTCTCTTATAATAAAAAGATGGAACAAATATTGTTGTTTTTCATTACTAAATTGGACATGGAATTGAACTAGATTTAGTTGAAATTACAGAAGAATATAAAATCCGAAGATTCAACAACCCATGGAGCAATTGGAATACACAAAACAACTATGAATGTCCAGTATAAGAGATTAAGTGAAAGAAATTATAAATCTAAACCTTTTGGACGTAAATTGTAGAAATGAATGTAGAGCATATTTTTATCATTGATGATACAAATGCAAATGTTCTAATGATTTTTTATTTTGGTTGGGACGTATATTCTATTTTTTTTCGAAGGAGAAAAATCTGTAATTTTATTAAAAACAAACAAAGAAATATGGAGAAAGGGACATAGGGAATTACCCATGTTATTGGGGACATGGAACGAATTGACATCTCGATGTGATATATTATTTTTCCATTTGGGTTGGGAAATAACGACGACGTCCATCCGGGGAAAATTGTCTGATGAATAAGAGGATAAGTGCCAATGGCGTGTGAAGCACATGCAAAATGGGCACGGAGAAATGAGAAAGTGTCGTCGTTGAGGCAGGCCCCAAAGCCCCCTCCCTGACCATGTTTTATGGACCCAAAGCAATGTTTTTCGCTAAATGAATGAAGGATTTGGGGCTTACTTCTATGTAGCATTACTATTTGTATTTTGATTTCTATCTATAAATAGATAGATAGATATGAATGGGAATATATATTGATCCATCTATTGGGATATATATTTTATTCAAATACATGAATATCTTTCCAAATATAGTGATACAATAACACGTAATTATAATATGTTTATGATCTAAATAACTTCACTTAGCACCCCCACTCATTGAACAACTATGTTACAATGGATGGAAGAGGGTTCGTAGTACCCTGCCCTGAAGGCTCGGGGAAGCACTAGAGTGATCCAATAGTTGGGAAGGGTCCTGATTGATAAGTTCCTACTACTACACTTAGCTTTACACATTGACAGAGCTAACCCCTGTCCATCGGATGTGTCTGGCAAGGTTCAGGGTGGTGGGCTTAAATCCTCCTTCCTTGTGAGTGAATCTCTAGATGCATGGATTTTTTAGCGGACAAGGTGGGGGGGGAGATCAAAGCCTATGGAGTACAAGATCCTTACAACAATCATCAAGGCTTGAGTTGCCTCTTAGGTATGGAGCAATGTTCATTCATTCATGTGTACTCCCCCCGTCAGAGTTGTTATCCTCGTTCATAGAGAATTTGGATGCCTCGCCTGTCATGGAGAGCGGAGCATACATGGAAGAGAGGGAGCCTCCCTCTATGAATGAATCGAGACCGAGTGGCATCTAGCCTTTATTCTCTATAATAACCATCATTTCCATCTAAATAATGACCATATATATAGCGAGCGATGCCCCGACCCGACTTACACTACTTACGCGACTTACTTACTGGATTGAAATACGTTACACCCATCTTGAAATACGTTATGCCATTTCTTCCCTCAAATCACTAGCTAAAAGGTAAGGTCTTGCCCTCTCTTTCATCCCCTCAAATCACTAGCTAAAAGGTAAGGTCTTGCCCTCTCTTTCATCCCCTCAAATCACTAGCTAGAAGGTAAGGTGTTGACCCTTTCATTCTTCCCCTCAAAATGTTATGCTCAGGCCTAGTTATATCTCTATTTCCTTCTATATTATATTCTAGAAATAGTCTAAGCTCACATACGGTGCTAAAGCATAATTATTGATATAAATCACCGATAAAGAAGGAAAAGCGTAGTTAAATATATAATGTTGCATTGTCAATGGATTCCACTCCCCAGAAATGCCCTTTATTTCTTATGTTGATTCTTTCATGCATTATTCATTGAGACTCTTCATTCTTAGGAAATTCAACTAATTTCTTTATTATGGTATCGAGTTGCTAACTTTGTGTTCACTTTCTCTAAAATAGTAATGGAAGAAATCTATAGATGATTGTATTAAACCTACTTTATAGGATTAGAGAAGAGGATTGGTCAGTGGCTTCTCTTGATCTCATCACTTGCTTCAGAAAGCATTCAAGTGTTGTGAGCCTAACTTAGAAGCATACTATATAATCCAATCACCACCATAATATGAGAGGAGAAGCGAGAACAAAGGACAAAAAGGAAACTGCTCCAAGGACAAGTCATGCCAATAACTACTTTGTGGTACCTAGAATAAGACATGAGTCCCAAAGATGAACCCCGAGAAAAATTAAGAAGGAAGTGATGTATATTTTGATTCCCAGGTAGAGGCGGAGAACTGATAGCTCAATAGATGAAAGCATATTAGAGGAGAACACGCTCGGCCTACAATTTTGATCCACTGCCAACTTTATCTGCAGGCATCACCCAATAAATCAATGCTACATCAATCATGATTTGCATACCAACTAATGGACCTGACAGGGAACATTAGTCATTAATATCATAAATATTTGCAAGGAAGTACCTAAGTCAACCCTACCCCAGAGTATAGACTATCGACATATTACGTTGTATGATTAGGACCCCACCAAAACTGTCGAGTTTACAGATATGAACCTGAACCAATAGTTATGGAAGCAGTAGTGGATTGTAGTTCATACATCAATGTCATACCCTAGTCCACATGGGTAAAGCTGGGGAATCCCCCACCCCATTGGTATCGGCCTAATCAAATCTTTATATAGCATATTAGAGAGAAACCTTTGGGTACTCTCATATAAAGGAACGTGAATTAATGTAGTTGGATACAGGGTCGAGGAGGACCTATTAGTAATGGAATTAGTAGAATACAACTATCCTATTATTTTAGGAAGGCCTTGATTTAATAAATGGATAGTTCTCCATGTATAAGAAGCAGCTTCAATTCCACCTTGGCCATCAAGTCATATGTGTCCTGGTGGATAGATCAATTCCACCTTGGCCATCAAGTCATATGTCTCATGGTGGATAGATCTTGATCCATGTATGCGGAACCCCAAGGGGAGATCTATTATGAAAGTGATGTATCTGAGGGTATCAGCTTACACCTTAATTGGTTCCAAGAAACTACGAACTCGTAGGTAGATGGAGTAGTAGGGTTTGTAGATACAACAATCCTGGATGTAGGTCTGTATGACTAAATAGTTGCATGGCTAAAATAAACATATGAAGTACACCCCTCGTGTTACTAGATGAGGTGGGAGACACAAGGAGAAAATAACTAAATAAAAGAATGGGCCCTACCTCGTAGGAGGAGTAGAATATGAAGGATTCCTTTTGAGTTTCTAGAGCATGAAGGAAACTATGGAGCAAGACAAGTCGCTTCCAAGTTCAAGGACAAGATATTCATGAGAGAGTCTAAGAGTGATAATATTAAGGATATTTCCCAACTCAAAAAGACATATAACTTAGGTTGATGCCGAAGGACTAGGGAGTTCCCAACAACATCTCGACCTTTTGATCAGATAAACTAAGAAGAGGTGGGATTATCATCCTATTTTATAGCCTAAAATTAAACATTAAACCATAACTAAAAAATAAGAGCTCAAGTATGAATTATTATTTGTGGTTTCTAAAATATTTGATTTTTATTTGTTATTTTAACACTGTAATTGTATTTCTATGTGAGTGAAAAGCCAATTAAACAAAATACAAAACTTAAAAAGAAAATTGAAATAACTTAATTCTAAGTTACAAAAATTTGAAACCTTAATTAAATGCTTTTTGGATTTATTGATTTTTTTATGATTTTTCCTTTTAAAAGAGTGAAATGTAGATTCAACTTAAGTTAATATGAATTAGTGATGATGTATATGCAACATTAAAAAAAAAAAATTAAACAACTAAACTAAAACTTAAATAACTAAACTAAATGAGTACGAAAACCCTAAAGTATAAATGAAACTCTAATCTTTAATAAATTTACATTATTTTTGTATTTTTGTTTTTTATAAAATACAATTGTTAGTAAATAATTAAAGTAAGAATGAAATAGAATTTTTTTTTTGTTTTTTTTTTTTAAATATTATAAATATTTAATAAAAAATAAAAATAAAAATAAAAGAGTAAAGTTGTTAAAGAAAAGAAACAAATTAATAATAAAAAAATTCCATTAAAAATAAGGGCAGAAAATTTACTAATACTTATAGGTGCGTATAGGTGCGGGAAACTCACCAATACTTATAGGTGCGTATAGGTGCGGGAAACTCACCAATACTCATCCACGTCAATACTCATCCACGTTAATAGATAGTAAAGATACTAAACCACAATCCCATAAATACCAGGCTTAAACCTGTGATCTCTCCATACAGAAAACGTACGCAAGTTATATAATTATGCTATGCCAGGGGACTTACTAAATAACGGCTTTGAAAGGAAATGATTGGCAGATCGTAATACTCTTCATTTGTATGCATGCCAAATATAAATAAAGTGGCGATGCAGTAAACCTGTTGGGAGGGAGTGTATTGAGTCATCCAAGCTCATCTTGAACTTGCATTAACACCCTTCTCATGCTAATGTAATAAAGTCGCTTTAAAAACATTAGTTTTTTAATCACCAACCTAGGCTAGTCATAACGTGGCGGATTGATTTGGTAAGTGAAAATAGGCAAGTTGTTTATATCTGCTTCTTAAAATGTTTTAAGATAATAGTTTTATATAGTTAAAAGTTTAATTTAATTCTTAGGTGACTAGATATACAATATTTTTTATAAATTTAATTAGCATAACAAATATATTAGTTATAATTAAATCAAAATTAAGAAATGGGAATGTATACAAAGTTGTGTTTGGTGAGATGTAATCAACTTTTTTCCAACTGAATATTTATCATTATATTATGTATATAAATGTGTACAAGTGTTAGTTCTTGTCTAAAAATTCAAAAATGATTGTTCTAATCGTCATTCAAACTGAAATGAGAATGCACACAAGCTAATATCTCAAGTTTTACAAAAAATTAAATTCCCCACGTCCCTCCCTGGATCATAAGGAGTAAATACTTCTACCACAATGAACTATTGGAACTGTCTCAAAACAATACTACTCCTTCGAAACTATACTAATATATATTTAAAAACATGGTGGGTCCTTCATTTCCTTCTTCCCACTGGGTATAGTAGATTTTTCCTACTTGCTCCTTGAGCGCTTTCTTTGATAGCCTATCTGCCTTCTTGTTGTATTCTTGAAATGTATGGGCAAAGTTGATAGATCTAAAAAGAGTGCTTAGCTCTTTGATTTTATACTTCCAGCAGTCTAATGAAATAACCTATAATCTTCCTTTTCCATTGCACTAGTCTAGAATAATTTTACAATCTCTGATTACCTGCAGATCAAAAATATGTAGTTTAGTAGCCAACAATAGAGTTTCCCATACTTCAAGTAACTTTTCCCTTGTGTTGGTACTAGGGCCACTGTTGAATGTCCATTTGTGAATTGTATTATCACTGATCTTTATCATCCCCCCTACTCCACTTTGGAGTCCATTTGATGAAGCAAATCCATCAAACCAACCCACTGTTGACCCCACCTGGATAAGAGTATGAATGGTGTGTTTAGTAAGCAGAGTCTGGGAGACTGAAAGTCTATTATAAATCCCAAGTGTCTTATAAACCACTGAAGTGATGGAAGGGCTCCCATTTTAAAAAATAGCCTTGTTGTGTTCCATCCAAATTTCCAACTAACTAGAGTTGGCAGGGTAGCAAACTCAGGAGCCTGAGATATCCATTTATCATAACATGCCTTTACAAAAATTCCATCCCAATCATATCTCAACTTTAAAACTCCTAATATCAAGAGCCAAACTTGCTTTGTAAAATAACAGTTAATCAATAAATGGCTAACAGTCTCAGGACCCTTGGTACATAAGATACAAAAACTAGGCCCTTCCCAACCCTTGGCCAATAAATGATCCCTTGTAAGTATCTTATTTTACAACGATAGTTATATAAAGAGTTTGAATTTTAGAGCTATATTCTAGTTCCAGAAAGCCTTCCTCCATCCGCCTATGGACTGCTGCCAAATGGTTGAAGCTAAGGCTCTATAAACATTTTTTACAGTAAGTACTCCAAACTTATCTCCTCCAATCCATTTAAGTTCATCCTCCCTGTCCTGAAGCTGGATACCTGATCCTGATAAAGAAATGCAATAACGGTCCCATTCTGTTGCTAAATCACCTGAGAGCGCTAGCTCTCCATTGTCTTTCCAATAAGAGCCAAATGACCTTGTCTAAGAGCCACCTATGGCCTGAAAGAGAAAGGAAAGATTTCTCTGTTTTAAGGAAATTAAGAGCTCAAACGAAAGGAGAGAAGAACTTCCCAAACCGAGGATCAAGTCTTTGCCTAATAAAATCGACTGACCAGAGCTCGAGCTCCAACTTAACCAATGGGTAATGAGCGGTAAGGATTTTAGAAGGTTTTTCCAGGTCTGTGAAGCGGAAGACACTTTGGTTGAGGTTGTTCTAAACTAGGTGGTGATTGAACAATAAGGTAGATATTTATATTTTATGACATTTTTCCAGATGCTTGCCTTCGTCAATACTCTCCACAGAGTGTTCACCTCCAATGCTCTATTAAAAAGGAATAAATTTCTCAGGCTCCAACCACCATACTTCTTAGGTTTTGCAATAACCTCCCACCTACATAGATGAAATCAGTGTTTTTCGCTGCACCCAGACCACATAAATGAAAAGATGACCACATAAATGAAAAGATTAACTGACAGATCTTATTTAGAATTGAATCTGGAATCGCTAACATAGTCATCCAATAGATGGATTGACTTCCTATAACCAACTTGAACTTATATAAAAATCAAAGTTACATTTAGATTAAAATGAATATAAAATAATTTAGCACATAAAGTCTAGATCAAAATGAATATAAAAGAATTTAGCACAAAAAAATCTATTTGAATGAATACGTAGGAATATAAAAGTACACAAAGTTGTAATTGGGTGAAAATGACGAAATGCAATAAAATAAAACTCAGGGAAACATGGCCAACAAAACGGTTATGTAAATTGAATCTAAATCATAATCATAAGGAATGGAGTTTCTATATTTTAATTATTTATAAGTGTGTATGTGTGGCGAAGCTCGATTTGAATCTTCCATTTGTAAGTGTGAATAACTTTTAAAGAGTGGGAATCATAATTTCAAAATTGTTAGTATAATGGTGAAACAAAGAATTGAAATTAAAGAATAAAACACATTTGATGGATAAACTCGTAGATAGAAAGAATATTATAATTAGTGCATTTATGTATAATTAAAATCTCTTAAGTATGAAAAAAATATTTTAATTAAAATAAATTTATATTAATATTATTGTTTATAATTTTTTTAAAATTTAAAAATAAAATTATAGATAATTTTTTATTTTTTATACTAGTGTATTACATATTTTAATGATTTTTTCATTTTAATTTATTATCATTATATTATTAGTTTAATAAAGTTTATTTTTTTTTAAATATTTACTAATAAATATCAATTTTTTATTTAAAAAAATGATTAGATGATTAATTGTTTTAATTTGATTTATTACCATTATATTAAATGACCATGAGCCCGATTCAGATCATAAACCTTTAACCCTAACTCTAAACTTTTTCATGCACAAGAGCGCCATTGAAGAGAATCTTGATAATCAAAAGAATTTGCGCTTTGACAAAAGTAAACTTGACCTTTTCTTAAAGGATTTAAATAGTAAATTAAATCTCCTAACTTATAAGGACAACATTGAAGAACTCTATCATAATTTTACAACTACCCTTTCCACTTCTATTAACAAGTTCTCTTTTGAGGTGTCCTATAAAAAGAATAATAGAACGACCAACCCTTGGTATGATAAAGAATGTAAAATTACTAGGAAAGCCATTAGGGATGCTTCTAACGAGTCCTTAAAAATCTATAAGATCAATACATACAAAGCACTAATTAAAAGGAAAAAAGGTACTATATTAATAAAAGGCAAGAGAAACTTTCACAACTATATAAGCTGGATCCTAAGAAGTTCTGGAGCCAAATTCTAAACCACAATACTAAAGAAAATAATAGGATTCCCTTAAGGGACTAGAATTCCTACCTTAAAAGTCTTTACGAGTTCCCTAATGCCATGGAAACCATTCCTATTGTCCCTACAAAGGAAGAAGTTTTTTCTTTAGATGACATAGAGTTCGGGGTTAAGCGGCTTGCAAATGGGAAAGCTAAGGACATTGAAGGCTACCAAGCTGAAAATTTTAAAATTGGAGGGCCTATCCTTATCCCTCACATACACAAGCTCTTCAATTTAGCAGTCAAGTAGGGATTCCCTAAACCCTGGATGCAAATCCTCATTTTTCCTATTTTTAAAAATTAGGATAGAAACATTCCCTCTAATTATAGGACCATTATGATTAGCCCGATTTTATATGGAATTATTTTGGAAAAGAAGATTAGTCTTTGGCTAGAAAGTCACAGTAAAAGAGATAAAGGCAAGGTCAGGTTTAGGAGAAATCATTCAACTGTGGACCATCTTGTTACCTTTAGGATCATTGCAGAGGAGTTCTGCAATACTAAAACCGATCTTTTTTGTTGACTTTAGAAAATCTTTTGAAATGGTTCCTAGGAAAAACCTTTAGAATAGGTTGAAAGAGATAAAAGTGCCTCTCGAGTTGAGGGATGCTGCAATAAGGTTGTATGAGAATGTTATTAATAATTTTAAATACACTAAGGGTTGGTCAAAAGAGATTAACTGCAATATTGGAGTCAAACAAGGTTGTCCATTGTCCCCTACCCTTTTTGGCATATACATTGACAAGTTAGAATATTGCTTAGAAAATGCAGGTTGTGTCAGCCCTACTCTCACTAGTATAGTCATCAATCTTCTTCTTTATGCCGATGATATCGTTCTTATGGCAAGGAATCCCCATGATCTTGAAAACAACCTAAGAATCCTCAATGATTTTTGCTCCAATATGGGCATGATTGTTAATATTGATAAGACTAAGGTCATGATTATTAAATCCAATAATATCACTTATGATACCTTCATATATAACAACAACAACTTGGGGGAAGTGACTTCATACAAATATCTTGGAATTGATATTCACCACAAGCTCAATTGGAATTATAGCATTGAGAAAAGGATTATTGGTGGATGTAAATCTTATTATGGGCTTGAAAACAATTGTAAATCAACTGATCTTTGGAGTTGGCATAAGAAGAAACTCCTCTTTGAGACTCTTGATACACGTGTTATTCTTTATGGATGTGAAGTATGGGGATGTAGTATCTCTCGTGAATCCTGGATAATGATAGAGAAAATACAAAATAATTTTATAACCTATAATCTCAAAATTAAAGGAAATACTCTCTATGTAATGTCCCCATTTTGGGACATTATAATTTTACAGAGTGCTATGCTTACCAGGGTAGCCAGATAGGGGTGACAGAGAGTTCGAGAGATATTGAGGGGTTTTATTGGGCCCAACTTGCATCGTTCATCATCAGGATCCATTCCACATAGCTTGGCTTTGGTTCTGTTGCATTCCGACGATTTCCGTAATTTTGAGTTATTATGGGTCATATCTTTATTAAATTCACTAAGAAGGTCATAATGGGCATATTACTTAGAGAAACCTCTTAGTGTAATAGGTCATCGGAATCGGGAAGAAGATCACTATAGGATAAGATGATGAGAAGTGACTTTCAGGGCCAGAGAAGCCATAAGGATGGATAAATCACTTTTTAGAGGTAAAATGGTTAATTAATTAATTAATTAAGTGATTTAATCAAGAAATAATAAAATAAAGTAAAAGTCACTTGGAGGGAAAAGGTCAACAATGAATTAGGTTTTCAACAGTGAATTAGGGTTTAGAAAATCTATAAGAGAAGGGTCAACGACCTAATTCATCATTATGCAGATTATGACTTGTCATTGAGGAGAAGAGGCGCATCTCATGAGAGATAGATCAGTGGATTCCAGGAGGAAGACACCAGTTGGCTGATTTCGGTGTTGAGAGACACACCCTAGTCACCGGGGAGATCATTCAGGTCTTCCATCATTCTTCAACAACAGTTACACAGTGTTTAGCAGCAAGGGCGCATTCATCCAGAGTGAGGGCGCAACTTCTGATAGGTTTTTTAGTTGACTTATCCCATCCAGGGAGAATTCTGAGATTTACCTTCGACCCATTTGAGAGGAGGGCAAGGTGCACATTTTTCCTAGTTCCTCATCATATTCCGACAGAGGAATCAACTGGGACGCATTTTCCAGACTTGGATGTGCGACACTTTTGGCAGGCACATTTGGAGTTCCAGAACGAGCATCAGACCAGATTCAGGGAAACCCTTCTGACCCATTTCCCAGTAGACCAAGGCAGTCGTTTTGAGACGTATCTCATCCGATTCCGATGGTGGAATAACTAGGACGCATTTTTCTAGAAGAAGAGGGGCGTATTCCCCCAAGGGTATCTATCTGGGGTCCAGATTCATCAACAGAGGTGTCTGACAAATACCAGTAATGAGGACTAGAGCAGGGCGCATCATTAGGGACAGTTTCTAGGCCATTCTGAGAAGTATATCTCCTAGGGAGAACTTTCCAGACTTCCAGCAGTTACCGTCAGAGCTTCCATAGTCCCAGCGCATCCATTGATTCTGCAATGTCCCATATTTTGGGTATTATCTTTTAGTTGCTTAATTGTATTCTGACTAAGATCCTTTTTCTGTTGATCTAGTCTAGTATTGTCAGTTTATTCAGCCACATTTGACCATTTTGTAATCCACAGAGATATCATAATACAAACTTTGCAGTCCTTTCTCGCATTTATTATTTGTATGATAATTTATATGTTGTAAACCATTGATCCTACACACACATTAACATCGTTTCCTAGACTAACCAAGTCAAGAACATTATAGTGGTATCAGAGCTTTAGTCCTACCAGCCTGTGACTAAAGTCGATGAGTTCAGCGGGTGACCCAGAAGGAAGAGAGGATGTGGCGAGACAAATATGAGAGGCTAGAGGGCACTGGTAAGGCACCCATGGACCCAGAGGAAGCCTTCATGCAGGTACTCAACAATTTGGTAGTCAGTCAGCAGACCATGATGCAGTCTTTGGCACAGTTGGCTAATAGATTAGCTATATTGGACACCCTGAGCACACCAGCCCCACATGTAGCACAGGGGAACTCGAGGGTAGGTAGTAGACCCTAGACACCTACTAGCACATACACATCTTCGAGTAGGATTCCTAGACCATGGTTCCCTAGTTTTCAGAGGGCACCACCACCACCAACACAACAATCGTTAGCACAGAGGTTGCCCAGTCAGGCGGAAGACATTGAAGAGTACAAGAGGGAGTATGCAACATTGGGTCGTGAATTCCATCATGACATGACACTGGTCGAGTATTGTGGACATAGGGGCATGAACCATCCCAAAGAACCTCATAGAGGAGGACAACAACATCAATAGGTGCATAACATAGATTTCATCTGGAAAGTTAGTAAACTCACCATACCTTCTTTTGACGGATCGTCCAAATGCAGTGCCAGAGATGGGGTACAAAATCTAGACATGTACAACAAGCTCGACCAGATGACCGAGACGGAGGCTAGTGACTCTTGCACATTTGAGGGACAGTTGGATGGATAGGATGATAGCGCATGTCCTTCATCTTCCCCGTCAGGCAATGTTGAGGATTCAACACTTCATCATAGTGGTGACACTTGTGAGGATTCATATGTGTTGGAACTTAGACATGATGAGGTTAGGAGGTTGGATGACCTACCTATGGGTGTAGACATGGCTTCCAGGAAGTCATGTATGGAGAATGACGAGCTTCCTATGATGAGTGAGGCACATTTTTCATCTTCTCAATCACCTATGCTAGCCACAACACAAGAGGATATCAGTGGCATTCCTGACATGGTAGAGGAGCCTTGTGTCGGGATTGTACACATGGGACATATGGATCTACAGTCTAAGGAGGAGAGGTATGGCTTGGAGATAGTTGAACTTACACATACCTATAAGTATGAGGAGAGTGAGTCACCAATCTTGGAGATTCCATTGATGGATCAGGTTGTGGAGACCGACAGCTTGTTGGGACAGTTACTTCTAGGATCAATCTACAGTGATGAGGAAGCACTCCTTATTGGACGGGATGACTATAGCCCGTGTCTCGACACATTTGTATGGGATCCAGGCACAAATGATATTAGTAGGGTGAGTGCATAGGAGGATACGACTGCCCATACAAGATACAGTGCAATTCATATTGGGGGTAGCAGTTGGTGATTGTGTGCAGTGGCATACAAGAGGACTCAGTAGTGTAGTGGACAATGGGCAGTTCAGTGCCTTATCTTTTGAGGAGTGTGTTGTTGGGGATTCCATTATTGACACTAGAAGTAAGGGGCATGAGGTAGAACCTCAACGGGACTGTGATCAGGAGTCACGACACTGGACGAGACAATTGAGAGTCGGTGAGGACATGATAATGGCAACCACTGGATGCATTGATGATACACATGCAATAGTGGCAGGTTATTGTTGGAGGACCTCAATCGAACATGATAGTTCAGATACGGGACTAGCCATTGATGACTTCCATACACTCATGGAGAGAGTGACTGTGATGAGGGTCGACTACCAACAGTTATTGATGGATAGAGATTACCTATTGGAGATTGACAAGATGTATCACAGGGCACTGAGGGAGCAGGAGCTTGAGGTGGACCATCTCACTCATGAGTTGGTGAGCACACGAGGATTCTTGGAAGGCACATAGACAACTCTTCGGGAATCAGAGTCCAGATTAGATGAGATCCTTGAGGAGACTGGTCAGAGATACACTATATCTATCTCGGCAGAGAGTCAGATATGTTCCTCAGTTACATTGTTGGAGGATATCCGAGTGTTACATGGGCCACCATTCATGGGTAGTTTTGAGACAATCGGTCATACACATACACATGAGGATTCCAGAGCGAGGGGAAGTTACGAGGACACTTTCATTTGTGTTCCAGGATTGGTTGATATCCACACAGAGGTTGATCTCGAAGTACACCTTGGACATATGATGATGAGAGAGATGTACAGTGGGATTCATGGGGATGCATTGGATGGCAAGGAGGAGACACACTTAGTGGAAAATGGAGATTCCCCTCCCTTGCAACAACACATAGTTCTGGGAGATCACCTTCAAAATAGTAGCAACTATCTGAGTGATGATGGAGGGAGAGTGATTGACCAACAGTTTGTGGAGTCGTCTACTATTGTACCCGATAGTTGGAGTTTAGGTGATTATTCACCATGGGTGCTAGTGGATGAGCTTTTGGTCCAATCCTGGGGATTGACCAAAGCATATGATATTTTCCAGTCCCATAGTTGGTTGTAGATATTTATGATAGCCTTTCTCGACACTTTTATCATTGACAACAATATAGGGGGCCGAGCTAGACAATGGCAGGGAACATGGAGAGTTGGTAGGATGAGACCACCTGACAGGAGTGTCTTGATTGCATACAATAGGATAGGGGTGGATCATCAGGGGCAGACAGTTGAGGTCCTAGGTGTGATGGAGAGTATCCTAGGCCATGGGACAGAGGATATCTTAGAGGTTGCTACATATTCAGACTCTCATTGGGATGAGGGTGGAGGGATTTTGACAGTTACCAGTAGGGCACATCAACGGTTAGTGGGGATTGGAAGTGATGAATTTCCAAATTTGACATGGGATCTGGGAGTCCATTGGGTCGATCGTTTGTTTCATATTATGAGGATCCACACATGGAGGGTCCAATATGGGTACTTTGAGTAGACATTCATGATAAGAGTAGAGAAACATCGACATGATGGTCCATGTTAGAAACTAGCATGGGACCCTGGGATTACATGGTTAGGCATTTCATTGACTGATAGAGACGTGCGGACATTGGAAAAGGGGAGTCACTTTGATTTTCCATTGATTTTCAGTATTGGGGAGAGCACGTCACTGACTGGTGATTCATTGAGGTCTTGTAGTACCTCACTATGGCAGCAACATGTTCAATCGGTGGGGGTCGTGCTGAGTTTGGTATGGTTTGGTAGGATAGACCTATTTCGGGTTGAGGCCATGTGTTATTTGCAGGAGACTCATGGTGTTGATATGTTACAGAAATATACTCCACAGGGCATTACAATTCACATTCTGATATGGGCTCCATGGATTGGAGTGCTTGGTAGTTCAACATTGGATGGAGTTGAGTTTCGAGTAGAGTGGTTGCTTGGGGAGTTGACTGAGATTCTTTGGCCGTTAATCATTCTACTCATCAGGAGCATGTGGGTGTCATGTGTGGTGAGCACTTGGAGAGACCACATCTTGAGGGAAGTCTACCTTGTGTCACATAGGTGGATATGGGACCCCGGTATCATATGTAGTTGGATTCAGTTATTGCTTGAGGACAAGCGATATTCCGACAGGGAGAACTGTAATGTCCCCATTTTGGGACATTATAATTTTACAGAGTGTTATGCCTACCAGAGTAGCCAGATAGGGGTGACAAAGAGTTCAGGAGATATTGAAGGGTTTTATTGGGCCCGACTTGCATCGTTCATCATCAAGATCCATTCCACACAGGTTGGCTTTGGTTCCGTTGCGTTCCGACGATTTTTGTAATTTTGAGTTATTATGGGTCATATATTAATTAAATTCACTAAGAAGGTAATAATGGGCATATTACTTGGAGAAGCATCTTAGTGTAATAGCTCATCAGAATCAAAAAGAAGAGCACTACAGGATAAGATGATGAGAAGTGACTTTCAGGGCCAGAGAAGCCATAAGGATGGATAAATCACTTTTTAGAGGTAAAATGGTTAATTAATTAATTAATTAAGTGATTTAATCAAGGAATAATAAAATAAAGTAAAAGTCACTTGGA
>JZKD02S1590581.1:584783-605293 GCA_000966675.3 Picea glauca | reverse complement strand
CCATAAGGATGGATAAATCACTTTTTAGAGGTAAAATGGTTAATTAATTAATTAATTAAGTGATTTAATCAAGGAATAATAAAATAAAGTAAAAGTCACTTGGAGGGAAAAGGTCTGTTATCCCCGATTTATAGGGATAACTAGGAGATCATGTCTCGAGGCCCACAGGTCCTAGACATGGAGTACCGAGAGCAGGATTGACCTGAGCATGGCCTTGGAGGGCCCATGCTTTTCTTCTTTCATTAGATTCATCTTATTAGCAACAACAACATCCATCACCACTGGCTTGGTCTTGTATCGAAGAAGGCTCTTTCTCCATGAGGTAATTGGTCCAGGTATCATGGTATGTGTCACTTTTGATCATTATAACCTTTAAATGTATGCATCTGATCCCTTTTATCTCTGACAAATGCTTGGATCTTACATTGGCCCACTTGACCTTGCTTGGGGAGATTGACTGGGTGCCCTAGCAAGCCTGTACCCATAGGTTTTGGTTTGCCACTGGGGGATTTCTGAAGAGCCATCGTCTGATCCCATCATACCACCACTTTTCCATCTTATCTCCCACTCATCTGTCCCATTCCCCTTGTCTGGGAATTAGGATGATCTGTTTGTGGGGTTGCACCTTATCTCATGGTAAGAAGGGGCTAAAGGCCCAGAAGGTAAAAGCAGTTGGTAAAATATAAAATCCTAGAAATAAAACCTCGAGATGCTTCGCCCAGGGATCCTTGAGAAGGCAATAAAAGGCCTCTCAGCAAGAAACAAGAGGGACCCAAAAAAAATAACAAACAAGACCTAATTAAGAGGATAGGGGGTCTCATCACGAGACAACCTATTATGTTCATGGGTACCTAACAGCATGACATTGCCACCATCTGGTTACCACGCCAGGGCAGTGACCTTTGGTTGCATGGCCAAGGGAAAGGGGGTCTCATCATGAGCCAGCCTTATCATATCTATGAAAGTACTTGTGAGTAACAATGTCAGCTCTGGTCACCACGCCAAGACAGTGTCCTCTGGTTAGCCCTTGAATAAGAAGAAAAAGAAGAAGAAAAATAAAATAAAGGAAAGAATAAAGGCAAGAAATGGCTTGGAAAAAATTTCATCCATGACGGGTACAACTCGCCTTCTACAAAGGCATCCACAGGTAATATCATGCATCCCTGACTCTCACTCTACCCGTATGTTTGGACATCCCTTAGCCACATCACCTCATTTACATGGCTTGGATGAAACCCCTTGGAAACTTTCCTTTCCTTATGGATACTATCCCAATAGGGTGTCTTGTCCTTTTTTTCAACCTTGTATTGTAGGTTTTTTTAATGTCTTTGAGCTATTGGATGATATATCAGGGTTTTTATGCATATGTTTGATAATATTAATGATGACATTTGATTAACATTGCTATGATCCTTGTGACTAATGAGCCCATGGAGGGCGTAGTTATTGATGTGCAGGACCATGCCTGATGGACAGGTACCATTTGGAACGGTACACATGGGGAGATGATTAGTTCAGACCTCCATGGGGCTGAAGAGCCCATCAGATGGTTGTTGAGACCTCATCAGAGGGTCAGAAATAGGACAGTGTTTGACCAAGGTTTTTCACCGGAGAAGAAGAGGACGTTTCACCAGAGGTACTTTGGCAAAGCTCGACCTAGGGGGAATAACCCCTTTTCAGTGGAACGTTGGCCTTGGAAGGCTCAAAGCACCCCCATCCTTACCATGACGTCATCTAGCTTCATGGTCATTCTTGGAGGCAAACTGGGCAACAGTGGCACATGTGGCATGTTGGAGAGGCCCCTAGCGGGGTCAATGTTTTACTCCTGGATGCCTCATCTGCCCTAAAAGGTGCTAGCGCCTCCATTAAAGGGGATTTTACCTTTATTACAACTCAGTTAGGGTTTTAACTTGACATTTTAATGTAAAAACAATATGATTTTGGTTTAAAGCCTTGTCGGCTAATTTTTATGACCTAAAATTAATTAAAGGTCATTGATACGGTATATATTGAGGAGTTTTATCCTCATTTTGACATAACACAACACTCACTCATTAGTGAGATCTGATTTTTGTGCCCTAATTGGGTATTTCTTCTCTTTAAGTGAGGTGCACTTGTTGAAGGAGGACATTTCTTGGCATTTTTGGAATTTCTCTTGAAGGAAGGTTTACAACTAGGGTTTGCAATGTTATTTCATGATGATATGTAAGTGTTTTTTCTGCAAAACTTCTTGATTGAATAGTTGTAGTCTTATATTCTTACATTTATTATAAACTTTGCTGATTTTAAAACCCTAGGGGACAAACACACAAGTAGGTCGTTGTCTCATGTCCCCTAAAAGAGAAATTTTCAGCCATTGAAGAAGGAAGGAAGAGCCTAGCCATTGCTACACTGTTATTGCTTCTTCCCCTTGTGCTAGCCATACCTTTAAAAAGTTAAGAAGGAGGAGACGTCCCAGGCCTAGGTTATCTACACCTAGGGTCGTCCTGCTTCTAGGGTTTGGTGATAGGGCCTTTCTTTAGCAAAACTCTCCCTCACCACACTCTCGTGTCTTGATTTATCTTTTATGCTAGCTGTTTTGCCAAGTTAAACCTAAGGAAGGAGGAAAGAGCACGGGCCCTTGCTTAAGCAACACCGGAGTGAGCCTCTTTCCCCTAGGGTTTTGTTTCTAGGGCCCTACCATTGCAGCACTTTATAACCCTTTCCTCTAGTCCTTAGCCTTTTTCCTTCTTCCTTTGCGTCCTCCCTTGATTTGACTCCATTTACCCTTAGGCACTAATCTCAGGCCTCCAATGTTGAAGTGATAGTGGTCAAACAAACTTTCAAAACCTTTGCTAAATTGAAGCTGTAACTAACTACTAACCCTAATAAGGTTGACGTCATCCTTGGTTATTCCATCTTGACACAACAAGTTCTCTTTATAGGCAATTAGATGGTGGTTTAAATCATTTATTGAATAAGGGATTGATTGGACATACTAATTGCTACATCATCTTGGTATTTATTGATGAATTGATATTATTTCATTGTTGTACTAATAAACATTGATCTCGTCAATATCTATTGCTTATATATTGATATTAGATAGTTGTATGAAGTACTAACCCTTTGAATCATAGCCTGCATGTATTAGTCTGTTGTTTCTTTGTTTTAGGTAGGTGTTCTCATTTGGGCCTACACTTCATTATTGGTTGTTTAGCCGGACTATCTGCTCTTGGTGGTGACTTGTGAAGAGGGAATTTCACTTTGACCTTTATACCTTAGCCTCTTCAAAACCATAGGTTACCGGGGACATCTCCCCCTGGACCTAGCCTCCCTAAAGAGAAAGAACCTCCCCATCGTGGTGACATTGGGTGGGGTAGGTTCCTGTTACGCCAGTTTGGCCTCTATCTTCTAGCCTTTTCGCCTAGCTACAAACTGTGCGATAACATTTTGGTGCCGCTACCGGGGAACACTAAGTCAATTCTCCTCAAACAACAAATCTTTTCGGTAAGCCTTGCCTCAGAACCTTATCTTACAAGCTTACCTGGTGACTCCACTAGGGTGTTTTCCCTTATCCTTTGATAGTTTCAGGCAAATTATTTGGGGACTCCACTAATATTTCTCAGGGTGCCACCTTACTTTCTATGATAATTCAAAGTTATGGGATCATGGCACACTGGGAACAAATGTATCCAAGTATTGATTTCATAATTTTTCAAGGATACCCAAATCACTTTGATACAAAATGGCTAAACAACTCTCCAACGTTTTTGGGCCTCCCAACTCCTCACATCGTAAATATTTTGGAGTATTTGAGCGAGATAAAGTTGGTAAGAGAGGATGCTCTTATAAAATTGTTCTTACTCACTCTGCCATCCTACTTACAAGATTGTTTCAAGAGTTGTTTCAAGGACAGGGGTATATCATCTTTCATACACCTCATCAGTAGGTTTATAGACCTTACTAAGCCACATTGCGAAATGTATGAAGATGTCCTTCAAAACCTCATGGTAGCCTTATACCACAAAGGATTCACCACTGAGATTGTAGAAGATCTCAGGAGAGCATATTATGATCAATACCAAGAATCCTCTAATATAAAAGACAAGGTTTATGAAGGCCATTATCAACCCCTTGAAGAGGAGAAAGACCTCTCCCATAATCTAATAGAATGCAACAAAGATATAACTATGGACATGAATTATGAGGATGAAGCTCCAGTAACTGCTCCTCATTCTGATGAAGCTCTCCAAGATCCTGTCCCTCTTGCACGTGATGAAGAGAATGAGGTAAGTCATTTTGATTTCCATTTTTTTGATGATACCTTGTTCTATGACTCAGAGAGTGAAGAAGAAATGGAACCCTTGGACAAGCTAGATCCCCTATGTCTCAAGACTGAAGATGTAGAGGTAGATATTCCACTTGATGAAGCTATCCAAATACTTGAAGCTCTTGCACAAGAAGGATTAAGCAAGGAGAATTATTCCCCTTTCCAAGTTTTTAGTGGTTCTTTACCTTATGACACAGAGGGTACATAAGTATTGGATGTTTTGACTCCTCCATGTTATGATACTTTTACTGACATAGTTAATTTTGGTGAGTTCATACATGTTGGGAGATGTAGGTGGGACGCAGTTAGTTTGAGTCAGTTATCCCAGTTTCTCGACTTTCCCTTGATAGATTTCCAGTCCTCTGCTAGATCTTTGTCGATCCCTTCCTTGACTTCAGAGCATGAGGATGTCCTAGGTAGCCAGTTTGGAGGTCCTTTGAGTCAGTTTTCTGAACCTTGCATTTTTTATGACCCTTTCTTGAAGTGGATTGAGTACTTTCCTCAGAGATGGACTTGGCAGGATTTTATCCCTCCCACCCGCCTCCATGAGTTAGACTTTGAGATTTCCGATGATATGATATATATTCTAACTCATGAAATTTTTGTGTTTGATGTATCGCTATTTTGGTTTATGATAAAGCACAAAGGCAGGTATCATGGGACATTGTTGGATTGGCTACACTGGTCGTTTGACTACATCGAACATCTAGCCAACGGGTAAGTAAAGGTAGGTACTTTTCTTTACATTTGCATATTGATTGTCTTACTTCAGTCTATATATTTATCTATATGTATGCTGGGGTGGAATTACCGCCCCATTTTTGTTATTGATGCCCCTATCGAGTTTGAGCAGGTCTACAGGTTATGCCAGAGATGCTGAGGTTCTCATGCGCTCTACAGTGAGCACATGTCCCTGAGTTGGAGCTAGATGTTATCCCCGATTTCTAGAGATAACTAGGAGATCATGTCTCGGGGCCCACAGGTCCTAGACATGGAGTATCGAGAGCAGGATTGACCTGAGCATGGCCTTGGAGGGCCCATCCTTTTCTTCTTTCATCAGATTCGTCTTGTCAGCAACAGCAACATCCATCACCATCGGCTTGGTCTTGTATCAGAGAAGGCCCTTGCTCCATGAGGTAAATGGTCCAGGTATCATGGTATGTGTCACTTTTGATCATTATAACCATTAAATGTATGCATCGGATCCATTTTATCTCTGATAAATGCTTAGATCTTACATTGGCCCACTTGACCATTCTTGGGGAGATTGATTGGGTGCCCTAGAAAGCATATACCCATAGGTTTTGATTTGCCACTGGGGGATTTATGAAGAGCTATCGTCTGCTCCCATCATACCACCACTTTTCCATATTATCTCCCGCTCATCTATCCCATTCCCCTTGTCCCAGCATTAGGATGATCTGTTTGTGGGGTTGCACCTTATCTCGTCGGAAGAAGGGGATAAAGGCCCAGAAGGTAAAAGCAACTAGTAAAAGATAAAATCATAGAAATAAAACCTCGAGATGCTTCGCCCAAGGATCCCCGAGAAGGCAATAAAATTCTTCTCAGCAAGAAACAAGAGGGACCCAAAAAAAATAACAAACAAGACCTAATCAAGAGGATAGGGGGTCTCATCACGAGCCAACCTATTATGTTCATGGGTACCTAACAGCATGACATTGCCACCATCTGGTTACCACGCCAGGGCAGTGACCTTTGGTTGCATGGCTAAGGGAAAGGGTGTCTCATCATGAGCAAGACTTATCATATCTGTGAAAGTACTTGTGGGTAACACTGCCAGCTATGGTCACCACGCCAAGGCATTTTCCTTTGGTTAGCCCTTGAATAAAAAGAAAAAGAAGAAGAAAAATCAAATAAAGGAAAGAATAAAGGAAAGAAAGGGCTTGGAAAAAATTGCATCCATGATGGGTACAACTCACCTTCTACAAAGGCACCCATAGGTAATATCATGCATCCCTGGCTCTCACTCTACCCATATGTCTGGACATCCCTTAGCCACATCACCTCATTTACATGGCTTGGATGAAACCCCTTAGAAACTTTCTTTTCCTTATGGATACTAGCCCAATAGGGTGTCTTGTCCTTTTTATCAACCTTGTATTGTAGGTTTTTGTAATTTCTTTGAGATATTGGATGATATATCAAGGTTTTTATGCATATGTTTGATAATGTTAATGATGAAATTTGTTTAACATTGTTATGATCCCTATGACGAATGAGCCCATGGAGGGCATAGTTATTGATGTGTAGGACCATTCCCAATGTGCAGGTACCATTTGGACTAGTACACATGGGGAGATGATTAGTTTGGACCTCCATGGGGCTGAAGAGCCCATCATATGGTTGTTGAGACCCCGTCAGAGGGGCAGAAATAGGACAATGTTTGACCGAGGTTTTTTACCGGAGAAGAAGAGGACGTTTCACCAGAGGCACTTTGGCAGAGCCTGGCCCAGGGGGAATGACCCCTTTTCAGTGGAATGTTGGACTTGGAAGGCTCAGAGCACCCCCATCCTTACCATGAAGTCATCCAGCTTCATGGTCATTCTTGGAGGTAGACTGGGCAGCAGTGGCACGTGTGGCATGTTGGAGAGACCACTGGCGGGGTCGACATTTTTCTCCTAGATGCCTCATCTGCCCTAAAAGGGGCTAGTGCATCCCTTAAAGGGGATTTTACCTTTATTACAACTCAGTTAGGGTTTTAACTTGAAATTTTAATGTAAAATAGTATGATTTTGGTTTAAAGCCTTGTCGGCTATTTTTTATGACCTAAAATTAATTAAAGGTCATTGATACAGTATATATTGAGGAGTTTTATCCTCATTTTGACATAACAAAACACTCACTCATTAGTGATATATGATTTTTGTGCCCTACTTGGGTATTTCTTCTCTTTAAGTGAGGCATACTTGTTGAAGGAGGACATTTCTTGGAATTTTTGGCATTTCTCTTGAAGGAAGGTTTACAACTAGGGTTTGCAATGCTATTTCATGATGATATGTAAGTGTTTTTTCTGCAAAACTTCTTGATTGAATGGTTTTAGTCTTATATTCTTGCATTTATTATAAACTTTATTGATTTTAAAACCCTAGGGGACAAACACACAAGTAGGTCATTGTCTCATGTCCCCTAAAAGAGAAATTTTCAGCGATTGAAGATGGAAGGAAGAGCCTAGCCATTGCTACACTCTTATTGCTTCTTCCCCTTGTACTAGCCGTACCTTTAAAAATTCAAGAAGGAGGAGACATCCCATGCCTAGGTTATCTATACCTAGGGTTGTCTTGCTTCTAGGGTTTGGTGATAGGGCCTTGCTTTAGCAACACTCTCCCTCACCACACTCTCGTGTCTTGATTTATCTTTTATGCTAGCCATTTTGCCAAGTTAAACCTAAGGAAGGAGGAAAGGGCACGAGGCCTTGCTTAAGAAACACTGGAGTGAGCCTCTTTCCCCTAGGGATTTATTTCTGGGGCCCTACCATTGCATCACTTTAGAACCATTCCCTCTAGTCCTTATCCTTTTTCCTTCAACCTTTGCATCCTCCCTTGATTTGACTCCATTTACCCTTAGGCACTGATCTGAGGCCTCCAATGTTGAAGTGATAGTGGTCAAACAAACTTTCAAAACCTTTGCTAAATTGAAACCCTAACTAACTACTAACCCTAATAAGGCTGACGTCATCCTTGTTTATTCCATCTTGATGCAACAAGTTCTCTTTATAGACAATTATATGGTGGTTTAAATCATTTATTGAATAAGGGATTGATTGGACATACGGATTCCTACATCATCTCGGTATTTATTGATGAATTGATATTATTTTGTTGTTGTACTAATAAACATTGATCTCGTCAATATCTATTGCTTATATAATGATATCAGATAGTTGTATGAAGTACTAACCCTTTGAATCATAGCCTACATGTATTAGTCTATTGTTGCTTTGTTCCAGGCAGGTGTTCTCATTTGGTCCTACACTTCATTATTGGTTTTTTAGCCAGACTATCTGCTCTTGGTGGTGACTTGTGAAGAGGGAATTTCACTTTGACCTTTATATCTTAGCCTCTTCAAAACTCCAGGTTACCGAGGATGTCTCCCCTGGGCCTAACCTTCCTAAAGAGAAATAACCTCCCCATTGTGGTGACATTGGGTGGGGTAGGTTCTTGTTATGCCAGTTTGGCCTCTATCTTCTATCCTGTTGACCTAGCTACAAACTGTGTGATAACATTTTGGCGTCGCTACCGGGGAACACTGAGTCAATTCTCCTCAAATGAAAAATCTTTTTGGTAAGCCTTGCCTCAGAACCTTATCTTACAAGCTTACCTGACGACTCCACTAGAGTGTTTTCCCTTATCCTTTGATAGTTTCAGTCAAATTATCTGGCAACTCCACTAATATTTCTCAGGGTGCCACCTTACTTTCTGTGATACTTCCAAGTTATGGGATCATGGCACACTGGGAACAAATGTATCCAAGTATTGATTTCATAAGTTTTAAAGGATACTCAAATCACTTTGATACAAAATGGCTAAACAACTCTCCAACTTTTTTGGGCCTCCCAACTCCTCACATCGTAAATGTTTTGGAGTATTTGAGTGAGATAAAGTTGGGAGGAGAGGATGCTCCTATAAAATTGTTCTTACTCACTCTGCCATCGTACTTACAAGATCGTTTGAAGAATTGTTTCAAGGACAGGGGTATATCATCTTTCATACACCTCATCAGTAGGTTTATAGACCTTACTAAGCGACATTTCCAAACGTATGAAGATGTCCTTCAAAACCTCATGGTATCCTTAAACCACAAAGGATTCACCACTGAGATTGTAGAAGATCTCAGGAGAGAAAATTATGATCAATACCAAGAATCCTCTGATATAAAAGACGAGGTTTATGAAGGCCATTATCAACCCCTTGAAGAGGAGCAAGACCTCTCCCATAATCCAATAGAATGCAACAAAGATATAACTATAGACGTGAATTATGAGGATGAAGCTCCAGTAACCACTCCTCAATCTGATGAAGCTCTCCAAGATCCTGTCCCTCCTACACAAGATGAAGAGAATGAGATAAGTCATTTTCCTTTCTAGTTTTTTGATGATACCTTGTTCTATGACTCAGAGAGTGAAGAAGAAATGGAACCCTTGGACAAGCTAGATCCCCTATGTCTCGAGACTGAAGATGTAGAGGCATATATTCCACTTGATGAAGCTATCCAAATACTTGAAGCTCTTGCACAGGAAGGATTAAGTAAGGATAATTATTCCCCTTTCCAAGTTTTTAGTGGTTCTTTACCTTATGACACAGAGAGTACATAAGTATTGGATGTTTTGACTCCTCCATGTTATGATACTGATACTGACATAGCTGATTTTGAAGAGTTCATACATGTTGTGATACGTAGGTTGGATGTAGTTAGTTATTATATGGATCCCATCTATGACATAAGGAGTCATCTCCAAGTGTTACCTTTGCAATTATCACAGCAAGCACTTGACCAGTGGCAACAGGGAGATGAGATTTTTACCGGCTCTCCACAAACACCCAAGGTTGACCAATTACAGTATTTGCCTAATGATTTTCGGTCTTACCTTGAGGCCTTTGATGAGTACTCCTCTGAGCACTTAGATTTACCCTATGAAGATGACTATCAACTGCCACTATGCTCATATTTTGATAGGAGTAAAAACATTGTTTGCCTAAAGAAGGATTCTCATGACCTTTTTCTCCAGCTGCCTGTTATTACTTTGTCGTGCTTTTCCATTAAAGGTGTAGTTGGGAAGTATATTTTTAATGTTGAGTTTCCTCTTAGGAAAACCCTAGACTCCAAGGATTGGTTGGGTACTACAAGTTTGAGTCAGTTATCGCATTTTCTCGACTTTACCTTGATAGATTACCAGTCATCTGCTAGATCTTTGTTGATCCCTTCCTTGACTTCAGAGCATGAGGATGTCCTAGGTAGCCAGTTTGTAGGTCCTTTGAGTCAGTTTTATGAACCTTGCATTTTTTATGACCCTTTCTTGAGGTGGATTGAGTACTTTCCTCAGAGATGGACTTGGCAGGATTTTATCCCTCCCACCCGCCTCCATGAGTTAGACTTTGAGATTTCCGATGATATGATATATATTCTAACTCATGACATTTTTGTGCTTGATGTATCACTATTTTGGTTTATGATAAAGCACAAAGGAAGGTATCATGGGACATTGTTGGATTGGCTACACTAGTTGTTTGACTACATCGAACATCAAACCAACAAGTAAGTAAAGGTAGGTACTTTGCTTTACATTTGCATATTGATTGTCTTACTTCAGTCTATATATTTATCTATATGTATGTTGGGGTGGCATTACCGCCCCATTTTTGTTACTGATGCCCCTATTTTGTTTGAGCAGGTCTGCAGGTTATGCTAGAGATGCAGAGGTTCTCATGCTCTCTATGGTGAGCACATGTCCCCGAGTTGGAGCCAGATGTTATCCCCGATTTCTAGGGATAACTAGGAGATCATGTATCGATGCCCACAGGTCCTAGACATGGAGTACCAAGAGAAGGATTGACCTGAGAATGGACCTGGAGGGCCCATCCTTTTCTTCTTTCATCAGATTCATCTTGTCAGCAACAACAACATCCATCACCATTGGCTTGGTCTTATATCAGATAAGGCTCTTGCTCCATGAGGTAATTGGTCCAAGTATAATGGTATGTGTCACTTTTGATCATTATAACCTTTAAATGTATGCATCTGATCCCTTTTATCTCTGAAAAATGCTTGGATATTACATTGGCCCACTTGACCATGCTTGGGGAGATTGACTGGGTGCCCTAGAGAGCCTGTACCCATAGGTTTTGGTTTTCCACTGGGAGATTTCTGAAGAGGCGTCATCCGCTTCCATCATACCACCACTTTTTCATCTTATCTCCTGCTCATCTGTCCCATTCACCTTGTCCGGGCATTAGGATGATCTGTTTGTGGGGTTGCACCTTATCTCTTGGGAAGAAGGGGATAAAGGCCAAGAAGGTAAAAGCAGCTGGTAAAAGATAAAAGCCTAGAAATAAAACCTCAAGATGCTTCACCCAAGGATCCCCGGGAAGGAAATTAAAGGCCTCTCAACAAGAAATAAGAGGGAGTTGAAAAAAATAACAAACAAGACCTAATCAAGAGGATAGGGGGTCTCATCATGAGGCAACCTATTATGTTCATGGGTACCTAACAACATGACATTTCCACCATCTGGTTACCACGCCAGGGCAATGACCTTTGGTTGCATGGCTAAGGGAAAGAGGGTCTCATCATGAGCCAGTCTTATCATATCTGTGAAAGTACTTGTGGGTAACACCGTCAGCTCTGGTCACCACGTCAAGGTAGTGTCCTCTAGTTAGCCCTTGAATAAAAAGAAAACGAACCAGAAAAATCAAATAAAGGAAAGAATAAAGGCAAGAAAGGGCTTGGAAAAAATTGCATCAATGACGGATACAACGCACCTTCTACAAAGGCACCCATAGGTAATATCATGCATCCTTAGCTCTCACTCTACCTGTATGTCTGGACATCCCTTAGCCACATCACCTCATTTACATGGCTTAGATGAAACCCCTTGGAAACTTTCCTTTCCTTATGGATACTAGCCTACTAGAGTGTCTTGTCCTTTTTCTCAACCTTGTATTGTAGGTTTTTGTAATGTCTTTAGGCTATTGGATGATATATCAGGGTTTTTATGCATATGTTTGATAATATTAATGATGAAATGTGATTAACATTGCTATTATCCCTGTGACTAATGAGCCCATGCAGGGCATAGTTATTGATGTGCAGGACCATGCCCGATGGACAGGTTCCATTTGGAATGGTACACATGGGGAGATGATTAGTTCGGACCTCCATGGGGCTGAAGAGCCCATCAGATGGTTACTGAGACCCCGTCAGAGGGGTAGAAACATGACAGTGTTTGATCGAGGTTTTGCACCAAAGAAGAAGAGGAAGTTTCACCAAAGCCACTTTGGTAGAGCCCGACCTAGGGGGAATGACCCCTTTTCAGTGGAACGTTGGCCTTGGAAGGCTCAGAGCACCCCCATCCTTACCATGATGTCATCCAACTTCATGGTCATTCTTGGAGGCAGACTGGGCAGCAGTGGCATGAGTGGCATGTTGGAGAGACCCCTGGGGGGGGTCAACGTTTTACTCCTGGATGCCTCATCTGCCCTAAAAGGGGATAGTGCCTCCCTTAAAGGGGATTTTACCTTTATTATAGCTCAGTTAAGGTTTTAACTTGACATTTTAATGTAAAAATAGTATGATTTTGGTTTAAAGCCTTGTTGGCTAATTTTTATGACCTAAAATTAATTAAAGGTCATTGATATAGTATATATTGAGGAGTTTTATCCTCATTTTGACATAACACAACACTCACTCATTAATGAGATCTGATTTTTGCACCCTACTTTGGTATTTCTTCTCTTTAAGTGAGGTGCACTTGTTGAAGGAGGACATTTCTTGGAATTTTTGGCATTTCTCTTGAAGGAAGGTTTACAACTAGGGTTTGCAATGCTATTTCATGATGATATGTAGGTGTTTTTTATGCAAAACTTCTTGATTGAATGGTTATAGTCTTATATTCTTGCATTTATTATAAACTTTGCTGATTTTAAAACCCTAGGGGACAAACACACAAGTAGGTCGTTGTCTCATGTCCCCTAAAAGAGAAATTTTCAGCCATTGAAGAAGGAAGGAAGAGCCTAGCCATTGCTACACTCTTATTTCTTCTTCCCCTTGTGCTAGCCATACCTTTAAAAAGTTAAGAAGGAGGAGACGTCCCAGGCCTATTTTATCTACACCTAGGGTCGTCCTGCTTCTAGGGTTTGGTGATAGGGCCTTGCTTTAGCAACACTCTCCCTCACCACACTCTCGTGTCTTGATTTATCTTTTATGCTAGTTGTTTTTCCAAGTTAAACCTAAGGAAGGAGGAAAGAGCACGAGGCCTTGCTTAAGCAACACCGGAGTGAGCCTCTTTCCCCTAGGGTTTTGTTTCTGGGGCCCTGCCATTGCAGCACTTTAGAACCCTTCCCTCTAGTCCTTAGCCTTTTTCCTTCAACCTTTGCATCCTCCCTTGATTTGAATCCATTTACCCTTAGGCACTCATCTTAGGCCTCCAACGTTGAAGTGATATTGGTTAAACAAACTTTCAAAACCTTTGCTAAATTGAAACCCTAACTAACTACTAACCCTAATAAGGCTGACATCATTCTTGGTTATTCCATCTTGATGCAACAAGTTCTCTTTATAGACAATTAAATGGTGGTTTAAATAATTTATTGAATAAGGGATTGATTGGACATACTGATTGCTACATCATCTTGGTATTTATTGATGAATTGATATTATTTCGTTGTTGTACTAATAAACATTGATCTCATCAATATCTATTGCTTATATATTGATATCATATAGTTGTATGAAGTACTAACCCTTTGAATCATAGCCTGCATGTATTAGTCTGTTGTTGCTTTGTTCCGGGCAGGTGTTCTCATTTGGGCCTACACTTCATTATTGGTTGTTTAGYCSGACTATCTGCTCTTGGTGGTGACCTGTGAAGAGGGAATTTCACTTTGACCTTTATACCTTAGCCTCTTCAAAACTCCAGGTTACTGGGGACGTCTCCCCTGGGCCTAACCTCCCTGAAGAGAAAGAACCTCCCCATCGTGGTGACATTGGGTGGGGTAGGTTCCTGTTACGCCAGTTTGGCCTCTATCTTCTAGCCTTTTGACCTAGCTACAAACTGTGCGATAACAAGGTCAACAATGAATTAGGTTTTCAGCAGTGAATTGGGGTTTATAAAAGATATAAGAGAAGGGTCAGCAACCTAATTCATCATTATGCAGATTATGACTTTTCATTGAGGAGAAGAGGCGCATCTCAGAAGAGATAGTTCAGTGGATTCCAGGCGGAAGACACCAATTGGCTAGTTTCAGTGTTGAGAGACACACCCTAGTCACCAGGGAGATCATTTAGGTCTTCCATCATTCCTCAACAATAGTTACACAGTGTTCAACAACAAAGGTGCATTCATCCACAGTGAGGGCGCAACCTCTGAGAGGATTTTTAGTCGACTTATCCCATACAAGGAGAATTCTTAGATTTCCCTTCGACCCATTTGAGAGGAGGGAAAGGCACATATTTTTCCTGGTTCCTCGTCATATTCCGACAAAGGAATCAACTGGGACACATTTTCCAGACTTGGACGTGCGACACTTTTGGTGGGCACATTTGGGGTTCCAGAGCAACCATCAGAACAAATTCAGGGAAACTTTTCCAACCCATTTCCCAGTAGACCAAGGCAGTCGTTTTGAGACATATCTCATCTGATTTCGATGGTGGAATCACTAGGACACATTTTTCCAGAAGAAGAGGGGCACATTCCCCCAGGGGTATCCATCCAGGGTCCAGATTCATCAATAGAGGGGTCCGAAAAATACCAGTACTGAGGACTAGAGTAGGGTGCATCATTGGGGACAGTTTCTAGGCCATTCCAAGAAGTATAGATCCTAGGGAGAACTTTCTAGACTTCCAACAGTTACCGTCAGAGCTGCCATAGTCCCAACGCATCCATTGATTCCGCAATGTCCCATATTCCGGGAATTATCTTTTAGTTGCTTATTTGTATTCCAACTAAGATACTTTGTCTGTTGATCTAGTCGAGTATTGTCAGTTTATTTAGCCGCATTCGACCATTTTGTAATCCACAAAGATATCATAATACAAACTTTGCAATCCTTTGTCACATTTATTATTTGTGTGATCCTACACACACATTAGCAATGTTTCCTAGGCTATCCAAGTCAGGAACATTACACCCTTTCCCATCCTCCTCTTAGAAACAAGCCTCTCCCCCATTGAGAGCATGGCTATGACTAGATACCTAATGTATAAGAACGAGTTAAACAACATGGAAGACAAGAGACTTCCTAAAATTGCTTCAAAATAGAGTCATAACCACCATCGACTCAAGTGAGGATGGCATAAAGATGCCTATTTTTGGCTAAACTATTGGGGAATGATGGAAGACACCATTTTGTAGAATAAAGATACTATTAAAAAAATCGTCAAATTAGAATTTAAGGAGAAAATGTGGTGTGATAAAGAGTTAGAGGAAAAAAGAAAAATAAGGTATTATAAGAATGTAATCAACCCTAATCTAGAAGATCAAAATTATCTCTCTGTTTTTCCAAGTGTAAAGAAAAAAATAAGCATTGCTAAGAGAAGAACAAATTCTCACAAGCTTCATAGTGAAACTCGCGTTGGTCAATTCCTAAAACGCCATGGGATGAAAGCGTGTGTCACCTTTGTGGCACTAAGAAGGTTGAAGATGAAAAGCACTTTCTCTTAGATTGTCCATCCTATACCCATATTAGATCTCATTTTCAAAATATTTGTCACACTACCAACCNGCAAGTAATCACTTACCCTCTTAAGGTCTAATAAACCAATTCGGTCATAGTGGACGTTAATCATCATCATTATTAGTTTATTAAAGTATACTTTTTAAAAATATTTAATAATAAATATCATTTTTTTTATTGAAAAGATTGATTTAAATGATTAATTGTCTTAGAATCCAATTACCATTATTTTTGAATAAATTTAAAGTTTCATATAACCAACCACCTTGTTGAAAAACTTCAATTAAATTAAAATTAGGAAACTATATACAATAATAATAATAAGCATCATATATCAATGAATTTATTTAAATATTTGAATGATGAGATATGCAACACTTAAATTAATTTAAGAAAAAGTTGTATTTGATTAAATATATTTATATTTAAAAGTATATACATATTAAAAATTAAAAAAAATCAAATATTTATAAAAAAATTATATAAAAATTTCATAAATATAAAAATCAAATATTTATAATATATATATACATTTCATAAATATTTAAATCTATTTTAATTAATATTAAAAAAATTCGGTCCACAGGGTGTAGGGTAGTGTATTGTTAAGGCACTCAGTTATGTGAAGTCACCTATTTGTCCCCGAAGTGTAGGGTAATGTATTGTTAAGGAACTTAGTTATGTGAAGTCACCGGTTAAGGGACTCGGGTATGGTAAGTCATCAATTAGAAACCCCGACTTACCTTGTGTGTAGTGTATGGGCATGGTGGACATAATGTAAGATTGTAAAAGATTAAAATTCAAAATTTAAAGAAAACAATCTTATACTATTTGAGAGTGAAGGTTTTCACAGTTAGTAGTTATATTGCAAAAAGTAAGATGGAGGTCTCAAAATTTAAGACACAATTTAAATAAATAAAGGGGAAAGGATATATTATCATAACAAATTACCCAAAACATATGTAAAAAATATAATTAGTAATGAATTTTTAAATGCAATGTTGGAAATCTTATCTCAATGCTTTTAGAGCACGAAAACAAAATTCTAAAGAATCGCAAGTAATCACTTACCCTTTTAAGGTTCGATTTCGGTCTTAGTGGACGTTAATCATAATCATCATCATCATTAAATTTTTTATAAATATTTAAAAAAAGAAGAAGTGAAATCTGATATTGTTGTACATTAAATATAAGTAATTTAATATTAAAATATAATTTAAATAAAATAAATAAAAAATAATTATAGTAAATAAAATAAACTTTAATAATAATGATGATGATGATTAACGTCCACTAAGACCGAATTGGTCTATCGGACCTTAAGAGGGTATGTAATTATTTTCGATTCTTTAGAATTTTGTTTTTGTGCTCGAAAAGAATTAAGAGAAGATTTCCAAGATCACCGTACTTTTGTTGATTTAAGAGGTTAGGAAGGTTGGTAGTGTGACAAATATTTTGAAAATGAGATCTAATATGGGTATGGGCTGGACAATCTAAGAGAAAGTGATTTTCCTCTTCAACCTTCTTAGTGTCAGAAAGGTGACACACTCTTTCATCCCATGGCATTTTAGGAATTGACCAATGCCCAGTTTAACTATGGAGCTCATGAGAATTTGTTCTTATCTTAGAAATGCTTATTTATTTTTTTACACTTGGCAAAATAGATAGATAATTTTGATCTTCTAGATTAGGGTTGATTACATCCTTATAATACCTTAATTTTATTTTTTTCTCTAACTCTTTATCACACCACATTTTCTCCGTAAATTTTGATTTGACGTTTTTTTTAATAGTATCTTTATTTTGCAAGATGGTGTCTTCCATGATTCCCCAATAGTTTATCCAAGATCGAGCATCTTTATGCCATCCTCCCTTGAGTCGATGGTGGTTATGATTCAATTTTGAAGCAATTTTAAGAAGCCTCCTGGCTTCCATGTTGTTTAACTTGTTCTTATACATTAGGTATCTAGTCATAGCCATGCTCTCAATGGGGGCGAGGCTTGTTTCTAAGAGGAGTATGCGATAGGGCATATTTCCTTTAATTTTGAGATTATAGGTTATAAAATTCATTTGTATTTGCTCTATCTTTTTCTAGGATTCACAAGAGATACTACATCCCTAGACTTCACATCCATAAAGAATAACAGGTGTAAAAAGAGTCTCAAAGAGGAGTTTCTTCTTATCCCAACTCCAAAGATCAGCTGATTTACAATTGTTTTCAAGCCCATAATAAAATTTCCATCCCCCAATAATCCTTTTCTCAATGTTATAATTCCAATTGAGCTTGTGGTGAATATCAATTCCAAGATATTTGTATGAAGTCACTTCCTCCAAGTTGTTGTTGTCATATACAAATGTATCATAAGGGATCTTATTGGATTTAATAATCATGACCTTAGTCTTATCAGTGTTAATAGTCATACCCATATTGGAGCAAAAATCCTTGATGATTCTTAGTTGGTTTTCAAGATCACGGGGGTTCCTTGCCATAAGGATGATATCATCGGCATAAATAAGAAGATTGATGACTATACTAGTGAGAGTAGGGGTCAACACAACTTGATTTTTCCAAGAAATATTCTAACTTGTCAATGTAAATGCCAAAAAGGGTAGGGGACAAGGGACAACCTTGTTTGACTCCGATATTGTAGTTAATCTATTTTGACCAGCCCTCAATGTTTTTAAAATTAGAAATAACATTCTCATACATCCTTATTGTAGTAGCCCTCAACTCGAGAGACATTTTTATCTCTTCCAACCTATTTCAAAGGTGTAACATCCCGCTCTTGTGCGCACTGCGCAGAGTTATTCTTTGAGGACACTTGCGTGCAAGTGATCCGGGTCATTGTACTATTGGTTGTTTTGATTATGATTATGAGATATTGTGGATTTGATGATATGTTATTTTTGTTGTATTTACATCGATAGGTTCTATTGAATAGGTTCTCCCGAGTGTACAGGACTCTGGACGTTAGAGGATGCTGAGGAATTGATGAAACTCCTTGGACTCGAGATCGAGTCAGGGAGTGGACTGTTAGGGTTTGAATGTTGTTGATGTGACATATGTACATATGATTAGATATTATGATGTTGATTGTTATCATTGACATGTTTTGTTGATGGATGCAGGTTGACGATAGATTGCCAACCAGACTCACAATTGGAGTAAGGGGTCACACACGACAACTAGAGACATTGAGGGAGAGGTGTGGCAACAACCCTGCCACAACCTACTAGCACTCCTGATGTGGCTCGAACTATAGGTTAACGATTACCTAGTTCAAGAAGACCCAAGATGCTGTGAGGGAAGACTGTGACATTTTCTCACGATGATTCTAAGGGGCGCGCAATAAGGCGGGGTCCTTATTCCTTAGAGGCCCTTAGTCTCCCACAAAATCACCTAGGGAGTATTGAATCTAGGGGTTTGACATCTACCAAATTCAGTCAAGAGGTGAGTGGCACCCTTGGATCACGTAGTGCGTCTTGAAGGGCATGTCGCGTAATTAAAATAAAAAGAGGAGAGTGGCACCCTTGGAGCACGTAGTGCGTCCTGAAGGGCACGTCGTGATTTTAACTACGATAAGTTAATAAAACTAGTGCCTAGAAAACTATGCTTCCTTAGGACCTGGTTTGCCTTAAAATAGATGATGGTATGAGTAAAGTTTAATAATTAAAAGTTCCCTTAAAAATTGTCGTCCAACCTAGTGAAATTAAAACCTAGGTCTAAGTAAAACATGTGACCAAATAAAAACTAAATAGACATGTAACAAGAAGGGGGGTAAGAAATTAAAACTTTAATTATTAAAGTAAAAGTTATAATGGAGGATCAAATTTATTAAAAGGGTAAATGGTTGTTTTTGTCTACACTTGCTAAATCTGATTTTTTTTGTTAAAAAGAAAAAGGGAAACTTAAAGAAAAAGGGAATCTTAAAGAAAAGGGAAAACTTAAAGAAAAAGGGGAATGTCTAACTTAGTAAGGAATCTAGCCTTTGGAACTTTCTATTTATCAACTCAACTAGGATTTAAGTAAGGCGTAAGTCATTTAATAATTGTAAGGGAATAATGGGACATTGATGAGCATTTTTAGGAACGCTTTTAGGTGGGTGAGGAAAATAGGCAAATTTAATTAATTAATAAATTGATTTTCTGGTGCAACTAGGGGATCGAGTGACATGTGTACGGGGGGGGTTCCTAATTAAATAAATGAAAAAGGAATATAATGAGGGTTTAAGAAACTAATCACTTGAAAACTCTATAGAAAGGATGACGGAGGAGGATTATAGATCACGTTTGGTTTGTGCAAGGTTATGCTACCAAAATTTCATCTTGACTAAATTTTCTCTTGTGGGAGTTGGGATACCCAGCTCAGGTAACGAGTGGTAGATAGACCTTGCGAGGCGAGATGGGAAGACATAATTCTCTGGTATTATGTGCGTGGCCCCTTTGTGGCTTGGGGGGCTCAGGGGGAAGAAGAGTACCCCTAGGGTTGGCTAGGAGGTGCCGCTGAGGTCTCAGCGGTTGGAAAGCTGGAGCGGGACGAAGTGTGAGTGCGGGACAACAACAACGGAACCTTCGCCTTCGCTTAAGGTAAACACATGTGGTATACCTAAATGTGGTATACCTAGGGAGGTAATATGGGATACCTAGGGAGGTACCCAATGGGAATGTAGTTAGTTGTTATTAGTGGAAGTCATTTAATATATGAGAATGTGGTCATTGAATGTAAGGTGGACTAGGTCCACTATATTAATAAAGGCCCACTATGGTAGTTGGATGTAATAAATGTGAGA
>JZKD02S1590581.1:551258-567442 GCA_000966675.3 Picea glauca | reverse complement strand
CATTACTAATCTAAATTACAACTAATGGCCTAAAGCCGACATAAATAAAATAGCATTACTAATCTAATATGCCCCAATTAAGGGGTAATGAGCCAACATTAGGGCTTAACATTCTAGATTCTGAGATCAAGCTCCCAGAAAGGTCTAAGGTGCTTAGATACATCAGATCCATCCATTGGTTCAAAAGGTATGTCTTATTTCTATGAATAGTTGGATTTTGATGTATGCATGAGGAATGGCAATGGAGATTTGAGGATTCTCCCTAGAGAGACCAATGGATACATGTGATCTTCTTCATAAGTCAGATGTACATAATTATAGTGCTGGTATGTTCATCATTCATACTTCTTGTGAGGCACATCTTGTATTTCTTGGCATATGGCTAAGGGTTTTTATGGTACATGGTTGAGAGCTTGTATTTGTGTAGTAGTTGAAGTATTGAGAGGCTGAATATAAAAAAGGGTTTGATGACTTAGAACATGTGAGGGATATTATACTTGTTCATGATTACACACACCTATGTGGCACGTGACTAGAGAGAGACATATTTTCCTTGAGTAAAGGTTATGTATGATGATGCATGCATAGGGTATAGTTATAGTTTAGATACAGTGACAATCTATAGATATATGTGAAAGAAGTTACAGGGGTCAGAAGTTTTAAATAAAAAGGAAACCCTAGTTTTCAGAAGGAATATAGGTTGCATAACAGTTTGGTAGCGTACATACATGGGCTGCATAACATATAAGGCACGTACATACACCTGATGAAGCACTACAGGTCATATATCTGTTATTTTTTTACAGATACATGTTCATTTCAGGTACATATTGATTACAAGGTAGTTGTACAGATTGGATACATGTCAATGGTACAAGTTGATACAGTTGTACAACAATATATCTCACAGTGAGAGGTTGACAATGATTCCATCATTCTACTTCTACTTCAGGAAGGTTGTATGGGGAAAGGACAAGTGGTTGTAGCCACCTTCTGGTTGTAGCTGGAGAATATAGGGGGTTGTAGCCTCCTTCTGGTTGTAGCCAGAGAATTGGGGAGTTGGAGCTTCCCTCAAGTTGTAGCATGAGAAACTAGGGGGTTGAAGCCTCCTTCCAGTTGCAGCTGGAAAACAAAGGAAGTTGGTGCTTCCAATGAATATAATTATTCAAGACATATAAGAAAAAGCATTCAGTGGTTTTTCTCCCGATTTGGGTTTCCACGTAAAACACTGGCGTACTGTGTATGTGTGTGATTGTTCATTTCTTATTGCTCATTATTGGATAATAATACTACATTGATATAACACTTGGATTAATTTGGAGAAAAAGGATTACTATTACACTATTACTGATTCATCCCCCCTCTCAGTAATCCAACAATTGGTATCAGAGTAGGTTCCTTCACAAATCAATTTAACCACTAAAAGGTAGATCATGAAGAGTACCAACTTGTATAAAAATGGAATACCACAGTTTGATGGACATAAGTATGCTTTTTGGAGCATAAGGATGAAGACATATATACAGACACATGGACATCAAGTTTGGCAATCAATTGTAGATGGATACACAACACCAACAATTCCACCAACAAATGACAAGGCAGTGAAACTCGGTGAGAATAATTCCAAAGACACAAATGCACTTTTGAATGGTCTCAGTGATACGGTATTCACCAAAGTTGCACATTGTAAATCTGCTCAAGAGACTTGGGACAAGTTTTGAAATATTTATGAAGGAGATACAACAGTCAAAGAAACAAAGATTCAAACTTACAGGGGTCAGTTCAAACAACTAAAAATGAAGGAAGATTAGAATATTGCAGCCTACTTCTTACGAGTCGATGAAATAGTGAATGAAATCATAGGATTGGGAGAAGAAATCAAAGAATCTATAATTGTTCATAAGGTGCTAAGATCTCTTCCTATGAGATTTAACCCTAAGATATCATCACTAGAAGAAAGATCACATCTAAACTCAATAAGCATGGATGAACTTCATGGAATCTTCACAGCATATGAAATGAGAACTGAACAGGAAAATCTAGATGTAAAAGAAACAAGCTTCAAAGCATCCAAAAGATCAAAGAAAAAGAAAGAGCAACAAGAAGAATATAAAAACAGTGACGTCTCGGAAGATGATGAAGAAGTGGCCAAATTCGTTAAAAGACTGAACAAGGGAACCGACGATAGGTATATAGGTGAGCTTCCTTTAATTTGTTTTAATTGTGATGGTATTGATCATTTTGCTAATAAATTTCCTCGTAAGAGAAATGACGAAGGTTACTCAAAAGGAAAACAAACATATAAAGGCAAAAGAAATACAAAGAAAGTTTTCAAGAAAATCCTATGCACCAAAGAAGACATCTCATAATCAGATGAAGATGAATTTAGTGAGAGTGAGACATGAAGAGTTCTATTCATGGAAATATAAGACTCTGGTAAACAAGGCTCCAAATAAGAATATGAAGAAGACAAAGAAGAATATGAGGAAATTGAAGAGGCAAAAGTTGACTTTTGAGAAGAATTAATGTGTGCCATAGAAGTTATCAGAAGAGAAAAGAAGAAAAACAATAAATTACAGGCAGAACTAGACAAGAAAGAAGACACTCAAGAAATAGAACAAATGATCACAAAATTGAAGGTTCAAATAGAAGAAGCACTCAAAGAATAGCTAGAAGAAAAGGATGGGATTATTGGAAACTTGGAAGCAAAGATTGTCACATTAAGAAAGGATATTCAAAAGAAAAATATGCAGAATAGCTCAAAAGTTTTGGATGACATTATCAGCAGTCAAAAATCTCATTTTGACAAGACTGGACTTGGACACAATCAGACAAAAAAGGGACCAAGATCCAAAACAACAGAGCAAGAAACATATCCAAAAAGATATGCAGAAACAATCAAAGGGGATAGGAAGATATACAAGGAAGATTACAGGGACACTACTCCACCGAGAAGATTCAAATTTCAGAATAAAAAACTGACAGATAGGCCTCAAGAATAAGAAGGATTCACAAGAGCACCTCCTTTCAGAAGATACTCAACCCCTAGGTATCAAACTATATTCTTTGGTTTATGTTATGCATGTAATAATTTTGGACATAAAGATGTGAATTGCAGAGCTAACAACAGGAGCAATAACAACTCTGAGAGTCATACACAAAGGGGTTATTCAAGAAGGCCTAGTGAAACACAGAGAATAAGTTACAATGGGTTTGAATATTTGAGAAATGAAGTGGAATGTTACAAATGTAAAAATTTTGGACATGTGGCCAAAGAGTGCAGAATGAAAATCCCTCCTAAAGAACCTCTACAGAATAAAAACAATCACTAACAGGAACCACAGAAAAGGACATGGATAAGATAGCAAGATCAGTATAGCAATGAAGAATGCACATTCATTCTAAGAGCTAAGAAGAAGAAACGTGGTTGGTATGTTGATAGTGGGTGTTCAAAACACATGACAGGTGATAGAGACAAGTTTCTTACATTACGAAAGGAAAGAGATGGATCAATCTCCTTCAGAAATGATGATTCATACAAAATCATTGGAAAAGGAACAGTCTGAATTGGGAACAAGAATGAAAAGGTAGAAAATGTTCTACTAGTAGAAGTTATGAAACATAATCTTCTAAGTCTGAGTCAAATGTGTGACCAAGGTCATAAAGTTATTTTTGATTCACAAAAGTGTGAGATAAGAAAAGAAGGTTCAGGGAAATTGGTCGCTACAGCTGCAAGAACTTCAAGCAACATATATGTGTTAAGTGAAATTAGAAATGAAAAATGTTGTCTAGGAAAGGAAGATGAAAGTTGGTTATGGCACAGAAGAATGGGTCACATACATTTTGATAACCTTGTCAAAGTCAGCAAAAGATAATAAATCATAGAAATGCCCCATATCACGAAACCAACCAACACTTTATGCAAGCATTGTCAACAAGGAAAAAAACAAAGATGAGGTTCAAATCAAAGGAATATTCAACGACAAGACCACTGGAAATTGTGCATACTAATATAGTTGGACCAACTAAAACAAAGGGATTAAAAGGTGAGAAATACTTTATGTTATTAGTTGATGATTATACAAGAATGATTGCAGTTTTCTTTCTCAAGAATAAGTCGGAAGCTTTTGAAAAATTCAAGATCTACAAGGAAATGGTTGAAAATGAAATGGATTAAAAAATCAAATGCTTGAGATATGATAATGGATGAGAATTCACCTCAAAGGAATTTATGGACTACTGCAACAATCATGGAATAAAAAGGCAATTCTTTGTTGCTAGGACACCTCAACAGAATGGAGTTGTTGAAAGAAAGAACAAGATGTTTAAATTACTAAGACAATTGAGAGGGGGGGGGGTGAATCAGTTGTTACTGTGATTAAACAATTTTAAGTCTATTAAACCATCTTTAATATTCTCTAAGTGACCATCAATATTATACAAGATATGGACAACATAAATAATGAGCATCAGTCACACATAAATATACACAGAGATATATTTTCACGAGGCAACCCATAAAGGGATAAAACCTCTTCTTCTTCGAAATGATAGGCAATCTTTTAAGTTCTGTACATCGTCTATATTTGAGCACCAACTCAATGTGAGGATACTACCTGTGTTTTACAAGCTCCAACTTGTTGAGAGAACTAACTCTCTTATTTCTCTAGCACCCACTAGAAGAAAGCACCAACTCCCTGAGTGTACCAGCACCAACTGGATGAAAGCACCTACTTCCACTTATACAAGCACCAACTTGCATACAAAAAACTCTGTGTTTTCCCAAGCACCACCCTGCCACCCTGTTTTCTAACCACAACTAGATGGAAGCTACAACTCCCAATATTCAAGCATCAACTTGAATATCAAAGGACCATATTCTTCCCTAGAACCAACCTACCTCCCTGTTTATAAATAAATGAATGAATAACCAACAATATAGATATATCAATTCTTACCATTTCTTCACTATTCTGCAATTCTGCTCTGCTTCAAACTATTTTGACATTCTGCTCTTGCTTCTGTCTTTTCAACATCTGTTACTCATCTCTGAGTTTGATCTAGTACTGTGCATACTGTAATTTTTCCTTTCTTACAGTTCAACTCATTTTTCCGCTAGAACAACCAACCTCACACTGTCACTGCATGTATCTCTTCTGCTCTCCTGCCAATTTAGTTACACCTCAAATCTCCAAGAAAAATGCGTCAGCAACTGAATCGCCAAACATACAAGAACTATGATTTAGTTCTGCTAACTGAATCGTAATTGAAAAATTAACCTTGAGGTGAGACAATATCCCTTTGATCAAATTCCCAATTAACCAACACCATTGGATTAAATCAGTAGGGTCTTGTGTTTATTCCATATGCCCACTGGCTGTGACCATGGGCTAAACAAAAAGTGATTTCATGATTTTGCGTTTCATAATTCTTGTAATGAGATATCTCAACTCTCCCATGTCGCAATCTCTGAAATGGAGCTTAGCTTCATGCTAGCTCCTCCCTTAAGCCTTCATCGATGTGACCATAATTTATGATCAGGGGCCAAGAACGAGAGTGTTTTGCGTTTTCGCATTTTGGCGTTTTTGCAGTGAGTTGCTTCCAAAAACCTCGAATCACAAAACTCTGAAATGGATCTTAACTGGTAGCTCCTTCCCTTCTCATGACCATGGGAGGTGACCACAGCCTACACCAAAAGGTGCTTCATGATTTCACACTTTGGGACTCCTATGATGAAGGGTCTCGACTCTCCATGTCGTGATCGTCGAAACTTCGAAATGGAGTTTACCACTGCTAGCTTATTCCCCTCACGTTACCACTGGTGGTGACCATAGGCTATGCCAAAAGGCGCTTCATGATTTTTCCAAGAGTCTCCTTGAATCCTCCAAATCCTGGTAGCCGAAACTCCGAAATGGAGCTAGATCAATGGTCCACGCTCTCCCTTGATCAACGACTCAGATTGAATCGCGGTTTCATGTTTCACGATTTCAAAGGATAGAGATCCTCCTTCCTTTGAATTTTCAGTTAGTGAAAAGTTGACCTCTCGCCACGTGTAGTTTTCATCCAATAGTCCATGACCCTCAATCCAAAGGTTTAGATCAATCCTCAATCCGACGGCCCGGATCATTTCGGGATATCGCATATCGCGAGTTCCCACACCATGCTTCGTTGACTCCTCCAATGTGCAAGTCAATGAAATTCTAGTCGCTCACCACGTGTCCTTATTTAAGATGGATGGTCCTCCCGCTTTTGTGATTTTGTAGGCCCGCTTCATCTTGCATGTAAAGATCGTGCTCCTTCTTATGGATCCAACGATGGTTGGTATTTGTGCTCAGATTTGACGCCTGAGATATGTTCTCCTCTTATGCATGCTCCTCCTATCTTAATACATATCATACGACCATCAGGAATTCAGGACGGGTGATCCAACGATCATTGTTTCTCCTCCTCCTGAGCTTACTCTTATGATCTTGCCATGCCATCATCGCTGCGCTGCTAGTCTTGCCACTTTCTCTTTTCCATCATCGTCGGGCTGACATTGCCATCAATGAAAAACAAATACTCTGCCTTCTATTCGAGCTGAGCTTGCCATCAATGACAAACATATACTCTACCTTCAATCCGTAATAAATATGCCAATACAGGAAAATACAAGAAATGGCTCGAACAATGCTAATGGATTAAAAATTTACAGATATTTTTTTGACACAGGCAGTGCATACAATAGTTCACATTCAAAATAGATTAATGCTTAACAACAACAATGACAAAATGCCTTACGAACTATGGAAAGGAAGACCAAGAAATGTAAATCACTTCATAGTTTTTGGAATAAAATGCTATATCAAAAGAGAAGATGGTGGAATAGGAAAGTTTGACTCTCGAGAGGACAAAGGAGTACTTGTTGGTTACTCAAGTACAAGGAAAGCATACAAGTGTTACAATCTAATATTGAACAAAGTTGTGGAAAGCATCAACGTAACAATTGATGAAACAGGAATACCAAAATCAAAGGAAGAAAATGAAGCAATGAAATAGCCATTAGAAGAAGAAGCAGAAGATGAAAAAGAAGTAGAAGAGGAAGATGAAGAGAATCCAACAGAAGCAAACAAGAAAGTTCAGCAAGTGTCATCATCGATGTGTTGTTGGTCTTGCCATGCCATCATTGTTGTGCTGCTGGTCTTGCCACTTTCTCTTGTTCGTTATCGTCGAGTTGAGGTTGCCATCAATGAAAAACAAATACTCTACCTTCTGTCCGTAATAAATATGCCAACAATCTCCCCCTTTGGCATTGATGGCAACCTTAAAGAACCTGAACACTACTCTGCCTGGACATCCAACCATAAAACTGTAGAATCACCATACAACTATAGAATCCTTACCATTACCACACTTTCTCCCCCTTTGACATCAATGTCAAAGACGAAACATGCTCCCCCTGAGTTGTTGTAATACATGCTCCCCTTGTCAACTATGACCAGCTTATAAATACAACAGACATTCAATAAGTAATCCCCCTGAACAGATGAACAGATTATATGAAAGAAGTTATAACCTCCAACTTCTGACGAAGATATCCAAAAGGGGTCACTGCTAATGGTTTAGTAAAGATATCAACTATCTATTCTATGGAAGGAATATAATTCAGCTGAACAACTCTGTTTGTAACTTGTTCTCTAAGAAAATGGTATTTTATTGGGATATGATTAGTCTTGGAATGAAGAACAGGATTCTTGGAGACACTAATGGCACTGGTGTTATCACAGTGAACTTTAATCAAATCAATATAATTTACCTTCAAATCTGCAAGAGTTTGGATCATCCATAAAACCTGAGTCCAACAAGTAGCAGCAGCAATGTACTCTGCCTCTGTAGTTGATAAGGAAATAGATCCCTACTTCTTACTAATCCATGCTACCAACGAGTCACCCAGGAAGAATGCACCTCCACTGGTGCTCTTTCTCTCATCCACACAATTTTCCCAATCAACATCTGAATAAGCAGTTAACTAAAAATTCTGATTTCTGGGATACCACAAACCATAAGTCATTATGCCCTTCAAGTATTTGAATATCCTTGTGACAGCTACTAAATGACTGTTTAGGAGCAGCTTGATAGCGACCTACCATTCAACAACTTGCATTATATCAGGACAAGATGATGTGATGTACATATGACTGCCTATCATTGATCGATATGTCCTTTGATCAACATCGTGTAAAATATCATCTTTATTGAGCTTGCAACCAACCACCATAGGTGTACTAACAGGAGAAGAATCTTCCATCTGAAATTTCTTCAACATCTCTTTCAAATATTTTTCTTGTGAGATAAATATTCCTGCAGAACTTTGATTTACTTGTAAACCAATAAAGTATGATAGTTATCCTATCATGGACATCTCAAACTCTGTTGGCATAGATTTAGAAAACCACTGGACAGAGGATTCATTAGTACAGCCAAAAATAATATCATCTACATAAACCATAACAACTAGTAAATTATCATCTTCAGACTTAATGTAGATATTGTTGTCAACAATATATTTCATGAACCCTTTGTCTTGTAAACAATTGTGGAGTCTATAGTACCGAGCTCGTGGTGCTTGTTTCAGTCCATATAAATCCTTCTTCAACTTGCAAACATAATCAGGATTATCTGTCAATGAGAATCATTCAGGTTGCTCCATATATACTTCTTCCTCTATATCTCCATTAAGAAATGTTGATTTAACATCCATGTGATACACTTTAAATTTCTTATGACATGAGTATGAAAGAAACATTCTGATGGCTTCCAATCTTGCCACTAGTGCAAAAGTTTCATCAAAATCCCAACCTTCAAATTGTACATACCCTTTACAAACCAATCTGGCTTTATTTCTAACAACTTTGTCCCTTTTCATTCATTTTATTCTTTAACACCCATTTGGAACCTATTACATTCTTATCTTCAGGTCTAGGAACAAGCTCCCAAGTATTGTTCTTCTCAATCTGATCAAGCTCTTCATTCATAGCTCTAATCCAATCATCATGCTTGTTGGCTTCATAAAAAAAATTAGGTTCAATCATAGATAGAAAAGAAACATGAGATTATTCTGAGTCTTTAAGCAATTTCCTTCTTGTCTGAACTCCTTTATTTATATCTCCAATTATCTGATTTTCAGGACGATTCTTACTAACAATTCATTGAGGGTTTTTGTTTATTTCTGTTGATTAGTGTCAGCCTGAGTATTCGTATCTTCATCTGATTCAGATTCTTCTCTTTCTGATCCTTGGACATGTTCATCTTCATCTTCAGCTATATCTTCTGTGCTTGGTTCCACACTGCTTACATTCCTGACTGGGATTTCTTCATCAACTTTTATGTCGATACAATCAACCAATTTATGCAACCTCTTATTATAGCATCTGTATCCTTTACTGTTTGTAGCATAGCCTAACAAGATAACTTCATCAACCCTGTCATCATATTTGCCAATATTTTCATCACTATTCTTGATATAACATTTACTCCCAAGGACTTTAAAATTCTTGATTGAAGCATGTCTTCCAAACCATAGTTCATAAGGAGTCTTGTCACTGTGTGTCCTGAGATGAGCTTTGTTCAGGATATGAACAGCTGTATGAATTTCTTCCACCCAATATGTCTGAGAAATATTCTTTTCATTCATCATTGATCTTGCCATCTACTGAACTGATCTATTCTGCCTCTCAACTATTCCATTTTGTCGTTGAGTCCTTGGAATAGTGTATTCTCGTTTGATTCCATGTTTATCACATAACTCTTTGAATTTCCATGAACTAAACTCTCCTCCTCTATCAGACCTTACTGCCTTCAATCTTTTTCCTGTTTGATTTTCAGTCAAAGATTTAAACACTTTGAATTTTTCAAATGCTTCAAATTTTTCCTTCAAAAAGGAAACCCATGTTAGTCTAGAATAATCATCAATAATTAACATAAAATAGTTTTATTTTCCTATTCCTTCTTTTCTTGATGGTCCACATAAATCCATATGTACTAATTGGAGAGGTTTTTTTGTTGAAGGAAAGTTTTTAGATTTGAACTGTGTTCGAGTAAGCTTTCCTATATGACAAGGTTTACAAATAGAGTCATATGGCTTTGATATCTTTGGAAGATCCTTTACTACCCCATTGTTATTAAGATTGATTATATGATCAAAATTTAGATGTCCAAGTCTCCTATGCCATAGCCAACTTTCATCATACTTGCTTAAGTGGAATTATTATTTTTCTTCTTTTAACTCATAGACATTGTTTTCTGTTCTTATCCCTTTTGCAACCAACTGTCTTGAATTCACAGAATTTATTTTACAATCTTTAGAAGTAAAAAAAAATTCACATCCTCGGTCACAGACTTGATTGAAACTAAGCAGATTATGTTATAGACCATCTACAAATAACACATCTTGAGCTTTCCCTTTTCCATTACTTAGACTTACCATTCCTTTACCTTTTATTTTTCCTGGTGCATAATTTCCAAAAGTTGCATTCCCTGATTTGTTTTCGCTTAGAGTTAGAAACTTACTTTTTTCTCCAGTCATATGTTTGGAACATCCGCTAACAATATACCAGGGATTCTTTTGTCTTTGGGCTGATAACACTAATTCACACTGGTCATCTTCTTTCTTTTTCCAAATCTTGAAATTTTTAGAAGTATGATTCAACTTTGGCTTATAGTTCCTTAAGCGACAGTCTGCAGCTTTGTGTCCATAGTTATGGCAGTTGTAGCATTCTAGTTCACTGAATAATAGATCATAGCAATTGTTATGCTCATAACTATTGTTATGTTTCACCTGTGCCCTTCTCCCATCCATCACATGATTTATATTCTATGGTTGTTTGTTGCTTAGATGTCTCAATATTTGTTGTGGCAGATAATTATTCCTTGCATAACTTGATTGCTCATATCTAAATCTTAAAAAAAAAGTTATAGCTTTGTGACCAAAGTTAGAACAGAAAAAAAAATATCCATAGAAAAATCCTTTGTACCTGGAAAAGGACTGTCTTCTTTGAGAGGGTCGATTTCTTCCATGCTGATAGTTTCTCTAATCTACAGATTTGGTTCGGGTAATTTTTCTTTCATTCCTTCATGGTGGCTGATTTTCTTTCTTTCTTTCTACAGAGTGGTTGTTGTCAATGATTATATACTTGACAAACTTGATGGGTTATGTATTACTTGTATGATCACTACTTGATCATAGACCAAGACAACTTTCAACTTTGGATTCCTTTGCTAATTTAAAATGGAGGTTAATCCATCTGAAGCTTTAATACTTGACAGATTTTGGTGATACAATGCCTTAAACTTCTCCATTTCTTTTCTGGTTTTTACTATCTCTTCTTCTAAGGCTTCACACATCGTTTTCTTCTCTGATAACTGTTGTTTCAGAATGTCCTCTATTTTCTTTGCCTCTTCTAACTCAACTTTTAGTAGAGAGAAGTCTTCATTAGGTTTTTTATCATTCATTTTAAACTACATCGACAATTTTTTTTGTTTTCTCTTCTTAAATCTGAGTCTGTCAATTTCTTCCAAGGCACTGATTAATTCACCTTCCATATCTACCACAGCTTCTTCGTCATCCATTTCACCTCCTGTGTGTTCATCATCAATATCTCCCATATCCATAAGCATAAAATCATTCACTTTGTCTTCACATGATGAATCACTATCTATGTCTTCTAAGGAATTGTCATTGTTTGCACACAAACTTTTATTTTTACTATATTTCTTAAATTTGTATTTATTTTCATCATCAGAGTTCTAGTCCTTTTTCTGGTGAGGACACTTATATGCAAAATGACCTATATTACCACAGTTAAAACATTTGAAGGGAATCTTTCCTTGAAATTTTCCTGATCCTTTCTTTAACCTTCTCACAATTTTTTCCTCAATATCATCTAATTCTGAATCAGTATTCTTTTCTGCTTTAAAAGATGATTCACTAATAATGGATTTATCTTTGCTAATTATCATTTCATATGCAATTAGAGTTCCTAGGAGTTGATCAATGGACATATTTTTAAGATCATTTAGTTCTTCTATTGCAGAGACTTTTGGATTAAATTTATTAAGCAACGATCTTAAAATATTTTGAACTAAAAATGATTCTTCAATCTTCTCACCAAGACCCTTCATGAAATTCACAAGTTCTTCAACTCTTAAAAAATACTTGCTAACTATTTCATCTTCATTCATCTTTAGTCGTTCAAATTTCAATCTATATGTTTGAAGTTTGACATCTTTTACTTTCTCATTTCCTTCATAACTACTAATAAGTTTATCCCACATTGCTTTGGCAGTTTCAAGATGCATCACCTTTACAAAATCAACTTCAACAAGTCCATTCAAGATAGCATTCATTCCCTTAGAATTAAATATAAACTCTAACTTATCATCCTTGGAAGCTAGCACAATAGGCTTTGTATATCCAGTCTCTACTACATCCCAAACATCAGCACCTAAGGCCATTAAATATGTTCTCATTCTAACCTTCCAGAAGGAAAAATTTGTTCCATCAAACAGAGGAGGCTTAGTGGCCAAAGTCCCTTCATGAATTGTCATGTTTAAGATTATAGATCTACCTTTTAAATAAAAGAACTCACTCTGATACCAATTGTTGAAATTACTAAGACAACTAAGAGGGGGGGTGAATTAGTTGTTACTATGCTTAAACAATTTTAAGTCTATTAAACCATTTTTAATCTTCTCCAAGTGACCATCCATATTATACAAGATATGGACAACATAAATAATGAGCATCAGTCACACATAAAATATACACAGAGACAAATTTTCATGAGGAAACCCATAAAGGGAGAAAACCTCTTGTTCTTCGAAATGATAGGCAGTCTTTGAAGTTCTGTACATCATCTATATTTGAGCACCAACTCAATGTGAGGCTACTACCTCTGTTTTACAAGCTCCAACTTGTTGAGAGCACCAAATCTCTGATTTCTCTAGCACCCACTAGAAGGAAGCAACAACTCCCTAAGTGTTCCAACACCAACTTCCACTTATACAAGCACCAACTTGCATATAGAAAACTCTGTGTTTTCCCAAGCACCACCCTGCCACCCTGTTTTCTAGCTACAACTAGATGGAAGCTACAACTCCCAATATTCAAGCATCAACTTGAATATCAGAGGACCACAGTCATACCTAGCACCACCCTACCTCCCTTTTTATAAATAAATGACGGAATAACCAACAATAAAGATATATCAATTCTGACCATTTATTCATTGTTATGCAATTTTTCTCTGCTTCAAACTGTTCTGCCATTCTGCTCTTGCCTATGTATTTTCAACATCTGTTACTCATCTCTAAGTTTGATCTAGTACAATGCATACTATAATTTTTCCTTTTTTACAATTCAACTCATTTTTCCATTAGAAAAACCAACCTCACACCATCACTGCATGTAGCTCTTCTTCTCTCCTTCCAATTCAGTTACACCTCGAATCTCCAAGAAAACCACCTCAACAACTGAATCGCCAAACGTCCAAGAACTATGATTCAATTATGCTAACTAAATCATAACTGAACAATTAACCATGAGGTGAGACAATAGCCCTTTGATCAAATTCCCAATTAACCAGCACCGTTGGATTAAATCCGTAGGGTCTTGCATTTATTCCATATGCCCACTGGCTGTGACCACGGGCTAAACAGAAAGTGATTTCACGATTTCACGTTTCAGAATTCTTATAATGAGAGATCTTGACTCTCCCATGTCACGATATTTGAAATGGATCTTAGCTTCATGCTAGCTTCTCCCTTAATCCTTCATCGATGTGACCATAAGTTATGACCAGGGGCCAATCACGAGAGTGTTTCGCGATTTCGCATTTCGACGTTTCTGTTGTGAGTTGCTTCCAAAAACCTCGAATCGCAAAACTCTAAAATGGAGCTTAACTGCTAGCTCCTTTCCTTCTCGTGACCACAGGCGGTGACCAAAGCCTACGCCAAAATGCGCTTCGTGATTTCACACTTCGGGACTCCTATGATGAAGGGTCTCGACTCTCCATGTCGTGATCGCCAAAACTACGAAATGGAGCTTAGCACTACTAGCTTCTTCCCCTCACGTGACCATCTATGGTGAACACAGGCTGCGCCAAAAGGCACTTCATGATTTTTCTGCGAGTCTCCTTGAATCCTCCAACTCTCGGTAGCCAAAACTTTGAAATGGAGCCAAATCAATGGTCCACGCTCTCCCTTGATCAACAACTCATATTGAATCATCGTTTTGCGTTTCTCGATTTCAAAGGATAGAGCTCCTCCTTCCTTTGAATTTTCAGCCAATGAAAATCTTACCTCTCGCCATGTGTAGTCTGCATCCAATAGTCCATGAACCTGGATCCAAAGGTTCATATCAATCCTCGATCTGACAACCAACATCATTTCGGGATATCACATATCGTGAGTTCCCACACCATGCTACGTTGACTCCTCTAATGTGCAAGTTGGAAAAATTCTAGTTGCTCACCACGTGTCCTTCTTGAAGATGGACGATCCTCATGCTTTCATGATTTTGTAGGCCTGCTTTGTTTTGCACGTAAAAATCATGCTCCTTCTTATAGATCTAATGGCGGTCAGTCTTCGCACTCAGATCTGATGCCTGAGATCTATTATCCTCTTCTACATTCTCCTCCTATTTTAATTCAGATCTTACGACCATCAGGAATTCGGGATGGGTGATCCAACAATCACTATTGCTCCTCCTCCTGAGCTTACGCTTCTGATCTTGCCATGTCATCATCGTTGCGCTGCTGGTCTTGCCACTTTCTCTTGTTCGTCATCGTCGGGGCTGAGATTTCCATCAATGAAAAAAAAATACTCTACCTTTTGTTCGGGCTGAGATTGCCATCAATGACAAATAAATACTCTGCCTTTTGTCTGTAATAAATATGCCAACACAGGAAAATATAGGAAATGGCTCGAACAATGCTAATGGATTCAAAATTGACAAATATTTTTTGGAAACAAGCAGTGCATAGAATAGTTCACATTCAAAACAAAGTAATGCTCAGAAATAACAATGACAAAACGCCTTACGAACTATGGAAAGGAAGACCAGCAAATGTAAAGCACTTCAGAGTTTTTGGAAGAAAATGCTATATCAAAAGAGAAGATGGCAGAATAGGAAAGTTTGACTCTCGCATGGACAAAGGAGTACTTCTTAGTTACTCAATTACAAGTAAAGCATACAAGTGTTACAATATAATATTGAACAAAGTTGTGGAAATCATCAACGTAACAATTGATGAAACAGGCAAACAAAAATCAAAGGAAGAAAATGAATCAATGAAATATCCCTTAGAAGAAGAAGCATAAGATGAAAAATAAGTAGAAGAGGAAGATGAAGAGAATCCAACAGAAGAAGATGAGAAAGTTCAGCAAATGTCTCCAAAGACACCCAGTAAACAAGTACAGAAGAATCATCCTTCAGATCAAATTATCAGAAACAAAGATGTAGGAGTTGAGACTAGAAGAAGAATTTGTTCACCAGAACAAACACACCTAGTACTCTTATCTACAATTGAACCAAACTGTTTTGAAGAAGCCAACAAGGATGAATTTTGGAAAAAGGCCATGGATGAAGAATTGGATCAAATAGAGAAAAATGACACTTGGGAATTGGTTCCAAGACCAAAGAATAAAAATGTGATCGGCACAAAATGTGTTTTCAGGAATAAATTGAATGAATATGGATAGGTTACAAGGAACAAAGCTAGATTGGTATGTAAAGGATATGCACAGGTTGAATGAATCGACTTTGAAGATACATTTTCCTTAGTTTCCAAAATGGAAGCAATCTGTTTGATTTTAGCTTATGCATGCTCCAAAAACATTAAAGTGTATCAGATGGACGTAAAATCAACTTTTTTGAATGGGGAACTTCAAGAAGAAGTCTACATTGAACAACCAGAAGGAATTCAGTTGTCATAGAACACAGATTATGTGTGTAAATAAAAGAAGACCTTGTATGGTCTAAAACAGGCTCCTAGAGCATGGTACTCTAGACTGGATAAGTATCTGCAGCAGGCAGGGTTTAGAAAAGGAAGTGTAGACAAAAACCTCTACATCAAGGTAAGTCAAGGTAATATTTTATTAATTGAAGTTTATGTTGATGATATTATTTTTGGTAGTGATGATGA
>JZKD02S1590581.1:533831-551208 GCA_000966675.3 Picea glauca | reverse complement strand
AATTTGCAAAATATATGCAGAATGAATTTGAAATGTCGTTACTTGGAGAACTATCCTTCTTTCTGGGACTTCAGATATGTCAAAGAAACCAAGGAATTTTTATTTCTCAAACCAATTATATCAACGAAATGCTAAAGAGGTTTGGAATGGAAGATTGCAAACCAGTTATCACTCCCATGCAAACCAATTGCAAGTTGAGCAAAGATGATGATTCAAAGTCTACAGATCAAAGACAATACAGGTCAATGATTGGCAACCTACTATATGTGACAACATCCAGACCAGATGTAATGCAGGCATTTGGACATGTGGCACAATTTCAAGTAGCACCAAAGGAATCACATGTATCAACAGTGAAGAGGATTTTCATATATCTCAAAGGAACATAAGAGTTTGGATTATGGTATCCAAAAGGAAAGGATCTATCAATTATTGCCTACACAGATGCAGATTGGGCAGGTTGTATTGATGACCGACGAAGCACCAATGGTGCAACGTTCTACTTAGGTGAGTGTTTAGTATCATGGCTAAGCAAGAAACAATCAACAATATCTTTATCTACAGCTGAGCCAGAGTATATTGCAACAACATCATGTTGTACACAGGTTCTTTGGATGAAACAAACTCTGACAGATATACAGGTTGAGTATGATGAGCCCATTCCAATTTATTGTGATAATACAAGCACCATTAGTATCTCGAAGAACCCGGTGATGCACTCCAAGACGAAGAAAATTCCAATCAAGTATCACTTTCTATAGGAGCAGGTTGCAGAAAAGAACATCAAAGTTGAGTATGTGGGCACAAAAGAACAAGTGGCAGACATATTTACTAAACCACTTCCACAGGAAGCCTTTGAATATATTCTCCAGAGACTTGGAGTTATTTCTACTCCAAAATGAATTATTTTTGAATGTTTATCTTATATGTATTAGATTTACACGAGGAAGCACCATAAGAGGATAGTTTAGTCAGGGGGAGCAACCCCAGATGGAAATATACCTTTTCCATTGATGAAAAAGGGGGATATTTTTATCAGATGTAGAGGACAAAGGCATGGTTCCAGGGGGAGCATATTTATCAGATACAAAGGACAGAGGCATGGTTCCAGGGGGAACAGATTTATTAGATACATAGGACATGGTTCTAGGGGAACATGAGTGATATGATTTCAGTATTGCATCAGAGTGTTTCCATCAATGCCAAAGGGGGAGATTGTTGATTAAGGTTGGTTGTCATTGATGTCAACCCTTGAAGAAATCCATGTAGCACAAATGTTTGGGTAATGGAACCAAGATTGTTTGATGTAAAGATGACTCATTATTGTCTTGTCATGGTTGATAAGAAGTAAATATGGATGAACTCCAAAGTTGTCCCATTATGGTGAAAGACCTCATGGGAAGATGCTTTGCGGAGTGAGAGAACCCATGCTTAATTGTGGAATAATGAGATGAAGGACAGTGAGTTTGTTAGTGAAACTATCCTAGATGCATAGTGATTGCCATGCCATTTCTGGTGGTATGTGGAACGTCACATAAATCCTCACGGTTAGAGAGTTATGACCATATGAAGTTGGAGAACCCCTCATAAGTCTTATAGAAGCTCCCAAGGGTCAAAGTGCTTTGCAAAAGAAATTATTTTAAATGAAGAAGCCCTAAAATAAGGAAAGTGTAAGCCTACATGAAGATATAAATAAGAGGCAAATCTCACTCATAAAATACACACTTGTACATATTGTATATCTATTTTCTTGTGTAAATCTTCTTGTAAATACTTGTGGATACATCTACAATGGAAAACGTCTGAGGTAGCATGAAGGGTTCACGGTGAAATTATCATATTTATAGAAAACCCTATTTTCTGGTGCGTACGCGGTCTGTCTGTGTATAGGGTGTGTATATGCGGGTTGTTTTTGTATAGGGTGCATACAGTACGTGCACTGTCTATGTATAGGGAGAGTACATGTTGATAAAGTCATGGAAACTTGAGAAGATGAAGATGCAGAAGTTCTAGATTCTGAGATCAAGCTACCAGGAAGGTCTAAAGTGCTCAGATACATCAGATCCATCCATTGGTTCAAAAGGTATGTCTTATTTCTATGAGTAGTTGGATTTTGATGTATGCATGAATGGAAATGGAAATTTGAGGATTCTTCCTAGAGAGACCAGTGGCTACATGTGTTCTTCTGCATAAGTCATATCTACATAATTACAGTGATGGTATGTTCATCATTGATACTTCTTGTGAGGCACATCTTGTATTTCTTGGCATATGGCTAAGGGTTTTTATGGTACATGGTTGAGAGCTTATATTTGTGTAGTAGTTGATGTATTGAGAGGCTGAATATCAGAAAGGTTTTGATGAATTAGATCATGTGAGGGATATTATACTTGTTCATGATTACACACACCTATGTGGCACATGACTAGAGAGAGACATATTTTCCATGAGGAAAGGTTATGTATGAGGATGCATGCATGGGGTACAGTTATAGTCTGGATACAGTGACATGTTACATATCTATGTGAAAGAAGTTACAGAGGTTCATAATTTTTCAAGAAAAAGGAAACCCTAGTTTTTAGAAGGAATATGCAGGCTACATAACAGTTTGATAGTGTACATACGTGGGCTGCATAACAGATAGGGTGCGTACATACACAGGCTGCAACACTACAGGTCGTGTATTAGTTGTATTTTTGTAGATACATGTTCAATTCAAGTAGAGATTGATTACAGGGAAATTGTATAGATTGGATACAGGTCAGTGGTACAGGTTGATACAGTTGTAAAGAAGTATATCTCATAGTGACAGGTTGACAGTGATTCCATCATTGTACTTCTACTTCAGGGAGGTTGGACGGGGCAAGGACAAGCGGTTATATCCATATTTCGGTTGTAGTCGGAGAATATAGAGGGTTGTAGCCTCCTTCTGGTTGTAGCCATAGAATTGGAGAGTTGGAGATTCTGGCCTTGGGTTGTAGCCTGAGAAACTAGGGGGTTGAAGCCTCCTTCCAGTTTTAGCTGGAAAACAAAGGAAGTTGGTGCTTCCAATGAACATAATTATTCAATACATATAAGAAAAAACATTCTGTGGTTTTTCTCTTGATTTGGGTTTCCACGTAAGACGCTGGTGTACTGTGTATGTGTGTGATTGTTCATTTCTTATTGCTCATTATTGGATAATAATACTACATTAATATAACACTTGGATTAATTTGGACAAAAGGATTACTATTTCACTATTATTGATTCACCCCCCCCCCCTCTCAGTAATCCAACATATGTTTTTTTCTCTGTTGTTTTGGAGCTCGATCATTTTTCTGTCTGATTGTATCCAAGTCCAGACTTGTCATGATGAGATTTTTGACTACTTCTAATGCCATCCAAAACTTTTGAGTTGTTCTGCATATTTTTATTTTGAAGATCCTTTCTTAATGTGACAATCTCTGCTTCCAAATTTCCAATGATCTTGTATTTTTCTTCTAGTTAATCTTTGAGTGCTTCTTCAATTCTTTTATCCTCTTCTATTTGAACCTTCAAATTTGTGATCATTTGTTCTAGTTCTTGAGTGTCTTCTTTCTTGTCTAGTTCTACTTGTAGTTTATTTTTTTTCTTCTTTTCTCTTCTGATAACTTCTATGGCACAGATTAATTCCTCTTGGTAGTCAACTTCTACTTCTTCAATTTATTCTTCGACTTCTTAATATTCTTCTTTGGCTTCTTCATATTCTTCTTCGGAGTCTTATTTATCAAAGTCTTCTACTGTCATGAATAGAAATATTTCTGTCTCACTGTCACTGACTTCATCTTCATCTGAAGATGAGATGTTTTCTTTGGTGCATAAGATTTTCTTGAAAACTTTCTTTGTGGTTCTTTTTCCTTTATATGTTTGTTTTCCTTTTGAGTAAAATTCATCATTTATCTTTTTCTTATAAGGACATTTAATAGCAAAATGACCAATACCATCACAATTAAAACAAATTAAAGGAATCTTACCTCTATACCTACCATCGGTTCCCTTGTTCATCCTTTTGACAAAGTTGACCACTTATTCATCATCTTTCGAGACGTCATTGCTGTTGTTATGTTCTTCTTTTTTCCTTCCCTTTTTCTTTGAATTTTTGGATGCTTCGAAGTCTACTTCTTTTATATATGGATTTTCCTATTCAGTTCTCATTTCATATGTTGTGAATATTCCATGTAATTCATTCATGGTTATTGAGTTTAGATCTAATCTTTCTTCTAGTGTTGATATCTTAGGGTCAAATCTCATAGGAAGAGATATTATTACTTTTTGAACAATTACAGATTCTTTGATTTCTTCTCCCAATCCTATGATGGCATTTACTATTTCATCAACTCATAAAAAGTAAGCTGCAATATTATCATCTTCCTTCATCTTAAGTTGTTCGAACTGACCTCTGTAAGTTTGAAGCTTTGCTTCTTTGACTTTTGAATCTCCTTCATAAATATTTTGAAGTTTGTCCCAAATCTCTTTAGCAGATTTACAATGTGCAACTTTGGTGAATATTGTTTCACTAAGACCATTCAAAAGTGAATTTTTGGCTTTTGAATTATTCTGACCGAGTTTCACTGCTTTGTCATTTGTTGGTGGAACTAGTAGTGCTATGTATCCATCTACAATTGATTGCCAAATTTCAAATCCCTATGCCTGTATATGTGTTTTCATCCTTATGCTCCAAAATGCATACTTCTATCCATTGAAATGTGGTATTACATTATTATATAAGTTTTTATCTCCGTGATATACCTTTTAGTGGTTAAACTGATTTCTAAAGGAACCTGCTCTGATACCAAATGTTGGATTAATGAGAGGGGGGGGTGAATCAGTAATAGAGAAATTTAATCCTTTTTAACCATATAATCCAAGTGTTATATCAATGTAGCATTATCATCCAATAACTACAGAGTAAATAAGCAATGAAAAAATGAACAATCATACACGTACACATTACACCAGTGTTTTACGTGGAAACCCAATGTGGGAGAAAACCACATAATGCTTTTTATTATATCTTGAAGAATTACATTCGTTAGAAGCACCACCTTCCTTTGTTTTCTAGATTCAACTGGAAGGAGGCTCCAAACCCCTTGTTTCTTAGGCTACAACCTGGAGGAAGCTCCAACTCCCCTATTCTCTGGCTACAACCAGAAGGAGGCTACAACCCCTTATGTTCTCCGGCTACAACCGGAAGGTGACTACAACCACCTATCCTTCCCCCGTCCAACCACCCTAAAGTAGAAGTAGAATGATGGAACAACTGTCACACTATGACTTTGAGATATATTGATGTTAACTTGTACCAATAAACCTTAACCATGCATCAACGTGTACCTCAATCTGTAATCAACTTGTACCATAAACAAGTGCATCAACCATGCACCAACCTGTACCAAACAACCTGTAATCAAATTGTACCATAAACAAGTGCATCCAACCATGTACCAAGTATGTACCAATCATGTGTCAACTACTCATCAACTATGACTCATCAATATGTACCAACATTATCAACTATACACCTCATTTATGTGCCAACTCATCAACTACCTGTCTCAACCATGTACCCAACATGTACCTCAACCAAAATCCATCATCAATATCATCATCCAAATATGATTTGTAAATCTATAATAGACTTGGTGTATATGATCATACCTGCAAACCTTCCTTAAATTTAGGAACAAGAGACTAGCATTTTCATCAAACTTTTCTTTAGTCTCACATGACTAGTTTTGGATTAGTCAACAACCCTAACTTGAAATAATCATAACTATGTACCTATAATGAATAAATCTATGAAACTGATACACAATGTTCTTCAGTGTGTTTTATGCAATTCATGTAGGTGTCACTACTTGGATCCTCTCATAAAAGGAGTTATAGAGAAAAGGGAATAACTTGTTGAATTATGACTTATTCTAGAGAGCGATCTTGTAGAGAGTTCCCCACACGGAATATTTATTGAATCGATCTGAAAATGTTACACAAGATACTACAGACTGTACTCTAACTAACACATTTTGTCTTACTAAATTTGGATATGGTATGAAGAATTTATGACGTTTTTACTTGAAACACTTGTTTTAGACTAGTTTCAGGACTAGCCACAAACCCTATTTTCCACAGAGTGTAACTCCAAATATACAACGACCCACAAGCTTAATTTATTAGCACATATAATTGGATATGTTTCCTCAATGGCCTATCAATCTCACGGTCTGAATCATTCTAGAAACAAATTTATTGCAAAAATGGTGATATGACCTGTAAATAACATACCTTAGAAAGCATCACCAAAAGAATTTATCCTCCCTTGAATTCCGTCCCTCTTTTCTTCACCTTCCCTCTAAAATTTGGCTTAGATATCCTTTGGTTACCTTAGTCACCTATATATATTCAATATTCTCATGTGTGATGTAAAATGAGAGAGCCTTGCCTCTTATTTATACTCTCCATCTTCTAGGTCACTTGACCCATTTCTAGGTCACTTAACCTATTTCTAAGTCACTTAACCTATTTCTAGGTCACTTAACCCATTTATAGGTCACTTAACCTATTTTCCTCATTTTTAGGGTTAACCACTTTCCATAATTAGAAATTTCTCCGTTACTTTATCATTTAAATATTCCTCCTTGACTTTGTCACCTCACTTTATCATTTAAATAATCTTCTTTGATTTTGTCACTTCACTTTATTATTTAAATAATCCTTATTGACTTTGTCACTTTATTTTATCATTTAAATAATAATTTCTTCTTTGCAAGCTCTTTGACTTCTTTGACCTTTTGGGGCTTAGAGCCAACATATGAGGGTCCTCCAACTTCATAAGGCCATAACTCTCAAACTGTGAGGATTTATGTGACGTTCCACATACCACCAGAAATGGCATGACATGTACTATCCATATATAATATTATTATCTTAAAATATATTAAAAATCATATCATTATACATGAAACAACCTTGGTTCCATTACTCAAACATTTGTTCTACCTAAATTTGCTACCAGACTTTCTTCAAGGGTTGACATCAATGACAACCAACCTTAATAAACATTGAATTCACTGCAAAAACAATCACCATATGCATCAGAATCCAATCAAAACAAAATAATTATAATTCAAATCAAGTAAAAAGGTTGTCAGTGTGTTGGACGATGTTATCATAGTGGTTTTTGCACAAAACTCCTCTGGTTTTTTCAATATAGATGAACTTCAATGGGAAGACCCTATGTCAGGCAACCCACCGAGCTTCAATTCGCAGACACATAATTGAGTGATAGGAATTGCGAGTTTGGGTGAAGAGGGCGAAAAGACTCAAATCGTTGTTGGGGAAATGACAATTCTGGGTAAATTTAAGAGCTTCGCTTCACCGCAGTTTCTTACCCAATGAGAAAATGTTTTGATTATTGGCGCACCCTTAGAGCGTGCTTGTTTGGGCCAGTTGTATTGTTTTCGTGACTTCATGAATCAACCTCTCTCATTAAAACATAATGAACCTTTAAGTCAGTTTTATCATTTTCAAACAAACAAAATTTTAGGTTCCAATTTAATCTGATGCATTTCAGGCATTTGAAACTGGTGTGTGAAAACCCTAAATCCCTTCGTTCCACTGTATTCAGTGAACCGTGATCTTTCTTCAGAATTCAGTAAAACTCGACAGAAATCATGGCTGGGAATTGTTGCATTTTAGTATTACAAATGCAACAAATTAGATTTAATGGTGGGCAGTGAAACATTGATTTTAATGAATGCACATATATATTATTTACCCTTGTTTATTATTAATCTGAGATTTTTTTTTTTTTTTATAGATCCACGAATTTCAGAGATTTCTTGGGCCACTTTAATGCTTATAATCCATCATTTAATTATTTAATTATTCTGTTGTTATTGTGAATATCCATTTACTGATAGTTGGCAATGTAATTTTTTCTAATTCCTAGATTCATGGTTAAATACGTCCATAATTTTCATAACGTATGATCCAGATTTCCTTTTTCTTATGCCACGATATCAATATTAAATTCTGGCACAGAGCATAAGATATGTTGTCAGGGTTGAGTATCAATGTATAAACTAGGTCGAAAAGTAATTGGTATGGTTTTGAAAACAATTTAATTTTGAATGATAGTTTCAATAGTTGAATTTGCTTTTCAGTTTTATATATATATATATATCAATTTTTCCCTTGAATGCCTTCCAGATAAGACAAAAATCAATTATTATAATGACTACTGTAAGCTGGCATGTGGAGTCTTGATGACATTGTACATTAGAAGACATCCACTTATTCTTTCGTAATGTTAAGAGGATGTATTTTTCCAGATAGATGGTAGGGAAGGATTAATCCTTGAAAATGATGGTATCTTCACTTGACTTGTCTAGTTATTTATTGCCTTTGTTAAATAATAAATTTTATAGGATAAATATTTATTTATTCAATTATAAATGATGTTCATTCTTCATAATGATGAAAAAATTGTAAATTAGGAAGAATGGGGAAAGCTTTGTTTTATGTTAGTTAATGGTGTATGATAAAAAAAATTTAATGGAGAAGAAGCTCTATGATTGCGGGAGTTAGAAGGATGTACTGTAAGTTGTAGTTGTATTAGTCATTTCTTTATTTAAACTGCCAAGTTGAATGAGTGTAGTTATTGTTTACATGGACATGATGTTTTCATGATTAAATAAAAGACCTCGGAAGGTATATCACTTCTCATGCTTCATATTCTATTTAATGAATGATTGATTAAATAACGCGCCTGGACTTTAAATAGAATTGTGCCTCAAGTTTATTATTGCTAGATAGATTGTGTATGTTATCTCTCTCGCGCACTCAGAAATTGATGGTTAATCAAGTTATTTTCTAAATATTATATTTATCTGGTTGTGGACGACGAAAGGCCACTAATGATCGACTGTTGTTTATTTATTTGTGCGCCATGAAAATGTTGATCCATTGATTTCTAATTTTTTCTCACATTGAAGGTTCGTGTTACGTGTGTCGGTTGGTGTTATTGTGTTTGGTTTATTTGATGTTGTATTTTAACTTAGTAGGCATTGTCTTTCTTGTGTCAGGCAAGATGTAGACACCTCTTTGTTCCTCAAAACAATCGCTAGCCTTTATACATTAAATGGTCAAAATTGATGGGAACTTGGGCTTGAGTGTTGCTTATGTGTCCTGGAGGTCCTAACCTTGCAGGGTAGGATGAGAAGGTAGTCATTTTTATTTTCGTCTGATTGATTTTTGTATGTCGCTTCCAACTTCATGATGTACTAGTATGCTAGGTTGTTATGTTGTCTGTTGCCTGAATTGTGTGTGTTGTGTTCATCATCAAGTTGTGTTGATTGACGATTGTCATTGTTACCTTCCTTCTTATAAAAAAAATAAAAATTGAACTTGTTATGCGTCACCTGTTGTCGTAACAACGAGGGTCGTTACAAAAGGTTTTTACTAGGAACCATGTCAAAATATTTTCTAAAGTCAACAAAAAAACAAAAAAGATTGGTTTTATTATTGTGGAACTCCTCTGCAATGATCCTAAAGGTAACAAGATGGTCCACAGTTGAATGATATCTCCTAAACCGGGCCTTGCCTTTAGCTCTTTTATCATGACTTTCTAGCCAAAGGTTAATCGTCTTTTCCAAAATAATTCCATAAAGCTTGGCTAAAATCGGGCTAATCATAATGGTCCTATAATCAAAGGGAATGTTTCTATCCCCATTTTTAAAAATAAGAACAATGAGGCTTTGAGTCCAGGGTTTAGGGAAGCCCTGCTTAACTGCTAAATTGAAGAGCGTGTATATGTGAGGGATAAGGATTGGCCCTCCAATTTTAAAAATTTCAGCTTGGTAGCCTTCGATTTCCTTAGCTTTCCCATTTGCAACCCGCTTAACCCCATACTCTATGTCATATAAAGAAAACACTTCTTCCTTTGTAGGGACAATAGTAATGGTTTCCATGGAATTAGGGAACCCGTAAAGACTTTTCAGGTAGAAATTCTAGTCCCTTAAGGGATTCCTATTATTTTCTTTATTATTTAATTTTAGAATTTGGCTCTAGAACTTCTTAGGATCCAACTTATACAGTTGTGAAAGTTGCTCTTGCCTTTTATTTATATAGTACCTTTTTTTCCTTTTAATTAGGCATTTGTACGTATTGATCTTATTGATTTTTAAGGGATCATTAGAAGCACCCCTAATGGATTTCCTAGAAATTTTACATTCTTTATCATACCAAGGGTTGGTCGTTCTATTATTATTTTTATAGGGACACCTCGAAAGAGAACTTGTTAATAGAAGTGGAAAGGGTAGTTGTAAAATTATGATAGAGTTCTTCAATGTTGTCCTTATAAGTTAGGAGATTTAGTTTACTATTTAAATCCTTTAAGAAAATGTCAACTTTACTTTTGTCAAAGCACAAATTCCTTTGATTATCAGAATTCTCTTCAATGGTGCTCCTATGCATGGAAAATTTTAGAGTTAGGGTTAAAGGTTTATGATCAGAGTCAGGATCATGGTCATTTAAAAGGTCAAAAGTTGTTATTTGGTTGGAAACTGGGATATCATATATCCCATAATCTACAATAGTACTACCTAGCCCATGAATATAAGTCATCTGGTTGGAGTTTTGCCACTTCATTACTCCATTGCAAATTATTAGGTCTTGAGAGATGCAGAGCTTGACCAAATCAATACCAAACAAATTCTCAATTAGGTATTCGGAGCTTCTTTTGTAACTATTAGATAACAAGGTCGTCATCTAGCCATAAAGGATTATGGTTGGAGTCATTACTTAAAAGAGTAGCTTTTTTAGTTGCATTCTTAGCATTAAAGTCTTCTAGAAGGAGGATAATACCTTCAATTTCCAAACTATAAATATCTTGTTCTAAATTATTATAGGGACAATTGTTATCTAGATTTTTTTTCTTATAAAAAGTAGAATTAATAGGTGAAAAATAGCAAATTGCTATATACATCTTCTTAGTATTGGTGTCTGAAATTTCTATCCAAATGTATTGTTTGAGAGGGTCAATCTTATGAAGTTGAATGTGAGGAGATTTTGTTTTTCTAATATAACAAACTATGCCTCCTTTCCCTCTATGGTGGGATTTTTTGTTCCATGCTGACCATAAGACAAATCCTTCTATGTTAGGGACCTTAGACTCCTCATTCTCCCAAGTTTCAACTAGATAGATAATATCAATATCACTCGGGATCCAACTTATCATAGGACCTCTACGTTATGGAAAGCCACGACAGTTCCTGAAAAGGATCCCGAGTGTCCCAAATTCCTATTTATTATTATCCTTCTGGTCTCTATCCCTAACAATAGCTTTTTGATTTCTAATTATTGCCCATTTTCCTTCTTTCCTGGCTTCTTTTACCTTTTCAACTTCATTCCTTAATTCAGTTTGGTCTTCGGGAATGAGGTCTTCATTTATAAATATTCCTGACCCTTTTAAGCTCGGAGATTTACTAAGTATGTTATATTTATGGTCATTACAACTTACTTTGACATAGATCAACCTATCTTTGTGATCAATTATTTTTCCTAGCCTCTTTGATTCTATGAGGTAAGTTGTATCAATTTGTGATTTATTATTTAATTCTTCTTTTACTATTGTTAGTGTATCCTCCTCTTGTTTTTCTTTTATACCAAAAATTATGAGGTTCATGGCTCTTTTGTTACGTTCATGGTCCAATTCGATTAGCTTATTCATTTCCTCTTTGATGGGTTTTATATCCAATTTGTTTTCCATATTACTAAGGGTCAAATTGTTGGTTAGTTTTTCTTCTATCTCTTTAATCCTATCTCTCAAGTTGTGATTTTCTTCAACCTCTCCTTCTTCGGTTTATTGTTTATGTTTTTCCATTTCTTGAATCCTATCCTTTATTGTCTGCAATTCACTCTTGAACCCTAAGAATATATCCTCTATTTGAGTTTGAATGATATCTTTAATTTTTTTTATCAATCACTGCCTCTAGCTCTATTTGGAGTTTTACGTCTCTTTCTTCACTCCTTTTTTCTGATGTTTCTAACTCTATTTGGATTTTGAAATCTCTGTCTTCTCTTATTTTTTCTACTGATTTCATATAATCATAAAGAATCTCTAGGGTGATTTTGGGGGGTCTCCCCCTGTTAGGCTGAGTTTTTGGAATAGGTGGTGGAGTGCTCATATTGAAAAGAAGAGAAAAAAAATGTAACAATTATTATTTTTGTTTGACTTTATCTCTCAAATCAACTTTTACGTATGAAACTTAAAATAAATAAAATATATTTAAATCGCTTTAAGTTAATAGATTATAAATATATTTTAAATTAAAATTGAATCAAAGTAAAAAGTGACTCACCTCATTTCACATGTCCAATTGCTCAACTGGTTGAAGAAGCCAAAAATAATTTCTGAAAACTGCAGAGAATTTTTGGAGAAACTACAAAGATTATTCTGGGTAAAAAAGGTAAAAACCAAAGAGAAGTATTATTCCCGTTCAAAACCGCAAAGAATCTAATATATATATATATATATTTCCAAAACATCTTTTCATCTTCGCGTCAACATTTTAAACCTCAATATAGAATATTCATGTTTCTAAATGAAAGCTTACTTTAAAAGAACAAAAGTGAAAAACCAAAATCAAAACATTGATAATCTTTTGAAGATTCAAATGAAATGATGTAGAGCCAACATTAAGATCAAAGAAAGAAAATAATATGTATTAAATATGGCTAATTTAATATTAAAATATAATTTAAATAAGAATATCAATTATGTTTAGAATTTTTAATCTATTTATAATTTTCGTGAAGAAATAATCAAAATAAATTTAAAAACCCATTAAATACAATTAGTTATCAAATCAATTTCAATGATCAACTTAAAAAACCAAAAATAATGAATAACTAAAAAATAAAAATAAAAATTATATGTGCCTAGATGTTTCCTGCCCAAAATGGATGCTTTTTAATTTGCATGAAGACACTGAATAATAAACACAGATCTCAATTCATGTGACTTCATCAATATTTTCCTAGGGAGTAGGCTAACTCGGAAGAAAACATACCTCCTTTTAAGGAAAAAAAAATGGGATTGAATTCGACCAAATTTTCAAGGGTAGCTTGAGTTTTGCACGATCAAAGTTCTATGCATTTCAAAACCTTTCCCCAGGGGTTTATCCCCATTTTAAACCAACCCAGATGCTTAGAAAATCGACCAGAGTTCTGGATTGACAAGAAAGTTAAAACCGCACCGCCGGAGGACCTGCCAGAAAGGACACTCGAGAGGAAATATTTCTCTTGAGTTAGCCTACTCCTTTTCCTAGTGGATGGTGATGGTATTTAATGACAAAGTAGTGGACGACGACCGTATTTAATGACAAGGTACTAATTTACTTATTAATTTATAGAACACATGGCAACATGAGACATTTTTTTGTTTTTTATTTTTTAAAATAATTTTCAATTTAAAAGCAGATAAAATTAATCAACTCATATCTACCAACCAATTATAAAAAAAAAAATTATATTTTTAAAATTATAAAAATGTTTTTTAATTTACAAACTAAATTACAAACTATTTAAAGTCAACATAATTTCACCTAAAGCCAATTACAATATAACCTGCCTTTCAATATAATAATGATAATGGTCAATGTTATATGCTCAAATAATATTTTTTTATCCTTTGTCAAGTTATGGAAAAATTTATAACCTAAAGTTATGGTATAATATTTTTAGGTAAAGTCATAACTAGAATGTTTGGAAGAGAGGTATAAGACTACAAGATGTAATGTATAAGGGTTCATACATATTGTGTTATTATGCAAAATTGGATAGTGTGAATAATGCGAGGATTGAGAAAAGGGTCATGCTTAGCAATAAGTCAAGTGTTATGATAATTTTGTCAAGAACATTGCACCAATTTTAACGATAGTGGGTGGAAACTTTGCACAAGTAGTGGGATTTGAGGGGTATTCTGGCAATGCTTTACCGACTAGAAACTGATGACCAAAATGGCCATCAACGACTTACATAGTTCAAAATTAGAAATATGAAATGTAGAAAGATAAAGAATGAAAAAACACAGTCTCCAATTTGAATCACTCAAATTGGCCAAGAAATGAAGCTTGGGCATGCATTTTAGTGAAGCAAGATGATTTTGATTAGGTTCACTAAAATGCATGTCTGGCCTTCATTACAAATCCAAATTGAATGACTCAACTTGGAGAGTGTGTTTAGTCATTACAAATCTTTCTACAATTCCAAATTTGTTATTTAACATAGAAAAAATTGTGCTATGCAAAAAGACTCCAAATTTGTCCTTTCTCCACAACGTAAAAACCAAGTCTGAGCACCTCAATGAAATGTGCACTGGGACCTACATTTAATGATAAATGGATATTGAAATATTCTATTCTATAGCTACCAACATTTTCTACAAGCCATCATACTTAGTATTCCAAAATAAATATCCTACAGAAAAATCCAAGTTTGCCAAAATAGCAATTGATATTGTTTACCAATTTTCACAATCAATATGAAAATGCACTCCAAGGCCAAACCAAGTACAACCAAGGTATGGAATTTGGAATGAAACATAATTACACAATATTGAGCCTATGCACACATTCATAAAATCTGGAAAAATGCCTACTTACCTATTTTTCTCACTTTTACACAACCTTAAAAAAATCCATGCCAACACAAAATTATGCATGCGAAAGGAAATCTACAGAACAAAATTTTAAGGCCAAAATTGGAAATATGGGAATATATAAAGGTGGATAATTACAAATAAACTTCTGTTTAATTTGAATCAATCAAATTGGTAAAGAAATGAATCTTGGGTCTGCATTTTAGTGAAGCAAGACAATTTTGGCTAATTCACTACAATGCATGCCCAACTTTCATTACAAGGCCAAATTGAATGATTCAACTTGGAGAGTGCATTTTTAGTAATTAAAAACATTCCTACAATTTCAAATTTTTAATTTGACAAATAAAACTTTATGTTGTGTGAGAAAACTCAAAATTTGTTTTTTTTTTCCACAAGGTAAAAATCGAGGTCAAGTGTCTCAATGAAATGCACACCGAGACATGTAGTTAATGGTAAATGGAAACACAAATATTCCAACCTAGAGACACTAAATTTTTTTATGACCTATCGTACTCAATTGTCAAAAACATTCTTCTATAGTGAAATCCTAAACTGCCAAAGCAACGATTTATACTATTTGCCAATTTGCATGATCAATGCAAAAATGCAGTCCAAGACCAAACCACGCAAAACCAAGGTATAAAATTTTGATTGAGACATAATTACAATATATTGAACCCATTTATCCATGCATTAGGTTTGGAAAAATGCCTACTTGCATATTTTTCCCACTTTTACACAACTTTGACAAATTGCATTCTAAAAATTGTGTAGGTCGAATGAAATGAAGCATAAAGTTTTAAGGATAAAATTAGAAATATTGAAATGTAGAAAGGTGGAGGATGTAAAAAAAACTTTTTGATTTGAATCACTCAAATTGGCAAAGAAATGAAGCCTAGACGACTATTTTAGTGAAGCAATGGAATTTTGACTACCTTCACTGAAATGCACACCCAACCTTCATTATATGGCCAATTTTAATGATTCAACTTGGATTATGTGTGTTTTCTATTATTCCAATTTTTTAATTTGACACACAAAACTTTATGCCATGCAAACAACTCCAAATTTGTCTTTTTCCTACAAGTTAAAATTGAGGTCAAGTGCCTTAATGAAATGCACAAAAGGACCTATAGTTAATGGTAAATGGAAAAAAAATTATTTCAACCTAGAGCTCCCAAAATTTTATACAACCTCTTAGACTTAGTTGTCCAATATAAATATTCTACAGTGAAATCCAAGTCTACTAAAATAGCAATTAATACCATTTGCCAATTTTCACAATCAATTCAAAAATGCACTCCATGAAAAAACCAAGTGCAACCAAGGTATGAAATTTGGATTGAGACATAATTACGCAATACTAATTATGTGTACCCATGCATCAGATTTGGAAAAATTCACACTTACCTATTTTTCCCACTTTTACACAACTTTAGTAAAATGTGCACCAGTGCAAAATTATGCATGCCAAAATAAATATTAGAAAGTAGAAAGGATATAATTGAAATATGGAAATGAAAAAAATTTCATAATGAAAAAAAAAATTCTCTCAAATTTGAATAATTTAAATTTGGCAAGAAATGAAGCTCGGGTGTGCATTTTAGTGAAGTAAGGAAATTTTGGCTAGCTTCATTGAAATTCATGCATAGCCTTCATTACAAGTATAAATTGAATGATTCAACTTGAAGAGTGTGTGTTTATTCGTGACAAACATTTTTGGGATTCCAAATTTTTAATTTTACTCACAAAACTTTATGTTGTTCAAAACAAACTTCAAATTTATCTGTTTTCCACAAGGTAAAAATCAAGGTTGAGTGCCGCAATGGAATGCACACTAGGACCTATAGTTAATGGTAAATAAAAATAAAAATATTCCAACCAAGAGCTTCCAATTTTTTCTACAGTCTCTCATACTCAATTGTCTAAAATAAATCTTCTACACTAAAATCCAAGTCTACTGAGATAACAATTTATAGTGTTTGTCAATTTTCACAATCAGTACAAAAATGCACTCCAAGGCCAAACCAATTACAACCAAAGAATAAAATTTGGATTGAAACATAATTACACAAGGAGGAGTCTATGTGCCCATGCATCAGGTCTGGAAAAATGCATGTTTACCTATTTTTCCCACTTGTACACAACTTCAAAAAAATGCAGACCAATACAAAATTATGCACATTGAAGGAAATATGAAGCAAAAAGTTTCGAGGATAAAATTAGAAATATGCAAAGGTAGAACGGTGTAGAATGAAAAAAAAAACACTCTCTAATTTGAATTGGTCCAATTGGCCACAAAATGAAATTTGTGCATGCATTTTAGTGAAGCAAGACAATTTTGGCTAACTTCACTTAAATGCACACCCAACCTTCATTCCAAGATCTAATTTAATTATTCAACTTGGAGAGTGTTTGTTTAATTATTACAAATCTTCAAACAATTCCAAAGTATTAATTTGACATGCACAACTTTATGTTGTGCAAAAAATCTTCAAATTTACTTTTTTTGTCCACAAGGTAAAAATCAAGGTTGAGTTCCTCAATGAAATGCACACCATACCTTGTTGTTGATACTAAGAGGGGGGTGAATCAGTATCAAGTACAATTTAAAACCTTTTTCAACTTATACTTAAACCATTCAACTATATCCAATGAGAAATGAACAATAGTATACGAGTTACACCAATACAC